>QFEZ01000441.1:23517-142464 GCA_003316425.1 Russula lepida | reverse complement strand
ATTTTTTATTTTCAATTTGGTGAATGGTACGAGTATGAGAAGGGGAAGGGCTTAACTGCGTTCGTCGATGACGTCGAGGGATGTGTGGGCGATGTAGTGGTATTTGAGGAGGTCTTCGGATGAGCCGGAAAGCGGGCGTACGAGGATCGGATGGTTCTGTGGGGAGATGAACGCGACGGCAGTCAGAGCCAGGTTGAGTTGGCCAGGCATCGCTCGCTACTAGTTACAGTAGTCACTAGACAGCAGTCACTGGCAAGGCGGAACGGAACAGGCACTTTCCTTTTTTGCCGCACTCACACTCAAATAGTCAACAATTAATGCCATCCTCACACCAACAACCCACACGCCTAACCAAAAAGCAGAAAAAGGCGACTGCCTTCCGGGAACGTGGCAGTAAGTCCAAGGGCAAGGGCAAGGGTACGATAATAAACAAGCCGAACCCTATATCCGGACACTACCTGCGACCGTTAACCACGACTGGAGATGATAGCGAAGATGGCTACGACAGCGATGAGGACGCTAATGCAATGCCTGCCATGGAGGGTCAGGATGAAGCTTTGGCTGCGATGGCTGGAGATACGGAGGGGGATGCGAAGCGCGATGACTCGGTCGAGGGTCACGGTCGCACCGTTAGGGTTCCGATTCCGAAAAAAAACACGGTGGAGTCTACGTCTGCAGCAGCGCAGAACAAGAGGAAGAGGGAGAGTAGGGCGGAGGAGCATGGGGAGGTGGAGGCCCAGTCGGGATCAAAGAAGAGGGCCAGGCTTACTCGCAGTTCTTCGGAGGTTCTTCCTCCCGCGGCGCACCAAGTGGACGATGCAATGAGTATGAGTACGAACAATGGTGGGGACGAATCGAAAACGAAGAGTAAAGGGAGCAAACCATTGCGGAATATTCTATTTATCGGTAATGCTTCTGTCCTTTCCTCCCCTCTGACCATTGACCAAACCGTATCAAAGGGAATCTCAAGTACACCACAACGCGCGAAGCAATTCAGAACCACTTCTCCCCATGCCGTGCGTTTTCTCCTCTTTCCTTTCCCTTCATAGTTTCACTAAAACACCAAAATCATAAATCCACGCGGCTGTCACACTCACCAACCCAGACCCACCCCCGACCGTACGCCTACTCACCCCAAAAACCACACGTCCTGGTGCGACAGTCACGGCCAAGTCCAAGTCCAAAGGCTGCGCGTTCCTCGAGTTCTCGACGCGGCACGCGCTGCAGGTAGCGCTACGCTTACACCAATCTGAACTCGACGGCCGGCGGATCAACGTTGAGCTGACTGCAGGGGGTGGTGGGAAAAGTGATGCGCGGTTAGCAAAAGTCAAAGCGCGGAACAAGCACCTCACGGCGCAGCGTGTACGTCCGTCTTCATCTCTATTTTCCTCTCCCCTTTGCCTGTCACATCCACCTAAAGGTGAGGACTAACTGTTGCTTGATAGACGCAGCAGCTCAAGAAGGCGACGGAACAAGGAAAAGATGGTGTACGGCACGAACATCCACAGCCGCAACGTTTCTCGACGACATCAGGGGAAGGCCAAGTACCACGAACAAAACGTACATGGACTGTCGGTGATGGGGACCAAGATGGTGACCGTCGCAGGAGGACAAAAGCAGGAAAGAAGCGCGGAACACGAACAAAAAACTGGGGAACAGGCGTGAACGCACTACCTATTGGATAGTGCCTCTTGGTATATGCATGCGAGTTATGTCTATATGGCATAGGTCCGTGGTGCGAGTATACATGAGTGTATATAACCGCAGCGAGGCGCAGCACAGCTGGAAAAAGTCCGTCATGAAACTAAGATAAAAAGTAAAAACTACAAGCATAGCAGTCAGCAGTATATCCTCCAAACATCACAAAGAAGAGAAAAGAACGCACGAAAACAATAAGAACGCCAAAGACCTTCAGCATGAGCCACCGGTTGCTCGAAATGTTTGCGTAGTACTTGAGCAGTTCACGTTGCGCGCCGCCGACGTTGGAAGCAATGTCGAATGTGTCTGCGTCGATCCTCTGAACCGTCTCACGCTGTTCCGCGACCATGTGTGCCAGCTGGTTGAAAATCTGGCCCAGTTCCGCAATTGTTGTCTCAATGGACTCGATGGCGGTAGAGCGCGATTGAATGTAACCGTCCTGCATTAGCCATTGCAGGCAAGGTCAATGACCCATCTCGGTACCTGGAACAAGGCATCGGACATACCTGTTGCTCTACGAGCTCCATCTGCTGGAATGCACTGCTACCACCATTTGGCACACCAATGCCACCCTCAACATTCTCAAGGTCAAGGGCCAGCATGCCATCATTTGGTGTTGCTCGACCCTTGCCCTTTGTATCAGGCCGGCCGGAGGAACCGTCACCCACGGCATCCTGGCGTTGTGTGTTCAAAAATAGAAGCGAGCCTAAAAAAAAACCAATTCTAGTCCAGAGAGATTAAGCCGCAAGAAAAGCCTGACTGACTTGACTGCGCTTGATTTGCCGCCGCTGCTGCAGTAGATGACATAAACTGTTCTGTTCGATCCCTCGATTCTTTCATGTTCTAGTTTCAGGTAGATGTCAGACAAGTCGTGAGGACTACTCATAGGTTAGTTACTACGCACCTGGGTCCGAACCTCCAGCACGTCTTTAAATGTCATGCTCGTGTCTGCAAGCTTATTCTGCAGCAACATGACCACATTGTGGTTGTGCTCCTCGACCTGCTTATCCTCAGCCGATTTGGCACCGCTCTGGGCTTTACGTTGTTTAAGATCCGCCTGGAGCGTTGCAATCTGCTTATTGATACTCGCAATGTCTTGTTTGATGACAAAAGTGAGCTCCTAAAAGGCCTTGAGGAGGGAGAGATGAGCAGCAAGGAGTGGCCACGCACGCTTATCTCCACGGGCCGGTCGTCAAACAGTGTTTTACGCTTTGCCACTGTGGGCCATGGGGTGTTTAGTGCACCTAGAACGAAGAGACAGATAAACATACTCACGTTGAGCTAGCTTGCCGAGCTTGACGGTTGTGGCGCTAATGTCTTTGCCGATCACGCTGGCCATGCGAGTGAACTCGCTTTTGCTGTCGGCGCGTGCATTGTCGTCAATGCGGCGCTGCCTGCTGGGAACTTTTGCGGGCAAAGAGGAGCGACTGCGAATGGACTCTACGCAAGCAAGGAATTCGTTTGTGCGGTCCTGTAATGGCATGTTGGAATAGATAAGATTAAGGAGAAGGTAAGCGGTATATGAGGAGAAACGAGCGTAGGGGTCTTGGTCTTAGTTATTTCTGCCGGTCGTGACAATATCTGTCAGTTACGAGGCTGTGGCCGTCACGATAATCCCGATTTGGAGATGTGACAGTCACACCGCGGCACGAGACCCGGAAATCAAGCCAAAGCGGCACTCGTATGTCAAAAATTGTGTGTGCTATGCGCCTTGCTAGGCCTATAAGTGTGTTACCCCAAATTCCCCATAGATTATTCCTCGCAAATTTTCCTCTTCGACGTGATCGGCTCAAACGACCTTCCCTTCTGTCCACCAATCTCGTCTTTACCCCCACATACACTCGTAGTATCAGGATGCCATCTGCCTCACCGTCTCCAAAAGGTAGAGTCTTAGTACTCGGCGCAGGGAACTTTGGATCCTGTCTCGCGGACCACCTCGGAGATTCCGACCATGAAGTTTTTATGTGGTCTCGTGAGAGGAGCGTCGTCGACTATTTCAACGAGCACCACAAAAATCCACAATATCTCAAGGACCATTGCTTCCCGCGTACGGTCTGTGCGGTGGGACCCGATCTTCCGCATGCGGAGTTTGTTAAGCAGATGAATGTCTTGCTGTTCGCCATACCCACACAAGGACTCAGGTACTCCCTTCCTTGCGTACATTTGTCAAGCGCGAATAAGTACGACTTTACATAGGGTACTGCTGTCAAAATTGCGCCCAAGTCTTGACGACGCAAACCTGCCTTTGCTCATATTTGTAAACAAGGGTATCGAGACCGATACCAATGCGCTGACGCTCGAGATCATTGCGGATACTTGTGGTAAAGATATTGCCAGGGTCTCAACCTTCCTTGTGAGCAGGACACTGGCCTGGTCGCGAAGGCTTATCTCTGAATCCTAGTACTTTCCCAGTCCGGACCATCATTCGCTGCAGAAAGTAGGGCGCAGGGTGTGTCCAGGAGCTACGCTGACAAGTCTGTTTGGAACAGTCATCAGGCGTCAACCAACCATGGTCTCCATAGCTTCGCTTTCAGAAGATCATGCCGAAAAAGCATCACATGTCTTTCATCAGCCGTGGTTCCGCTGGTTTGTCTGATCCATATTTGCCACATAGAAGAGAGGTCTGACAGAAGGCTTGCACAGCTATACAGGCAACGACCCGATTGGGCTTGAGCTAGCCGGTGCTCTTAAGAACGTATACGCAATCGCGTCTGGTATGTCGGAAGGGTTGGGGTTTGAGAATAACACGAGGGCAAGTCAGTCAACGATTCAAGGGGGATTCGAGCCGCGTGCTAATCAAAAGAGTGCCCTGATACTTTTAAGGTTTAATTACTCGCGGTTTGTCCGAGATGACTCGGATTGGTGTGGCGTATGGCGCTAACCCACTCACATTTCTATCACTGGCGGGTGTCGGGGATCTGTTTCTGACGTGTAGTTCATCGACGAGTCGCAACTACACGGTTGGTTTCAGGCTCGGACGCGGGGAAAAGTTAGAAGAGGTACTGCAGACCCTCGGTAGTGTTGCGGAGGGTGTTACGACTGCAAAGGGCCTGAAAGCTATTGTGGATGAGCTCGAAGTTCCGGCCCCTCTTGCTAGCGCGGTTCGTCGAATCTGCACGTTTCAGTATGTTGGTGGGTTGTCCTAATGGGTGTTTGTCAGGTGTATGAAGTGCTATACGAAGGTTAGTGGGGCTGCTATCTGATGATACGCGCCTACTATTTGAACTTCCGCGATAACTTAGGCCGAAATGTACGGGAGCAAGCACAGGCGTTACTAGCGCTGCCGATGGTGAAAGAGCTAGACCTGCCTGGCAAATCAGGTGGCCCTGCGCGTGCGCTCATGAGGAAATTGGGGATCGAGGGTATTTGAGAGAGAAACGTGGCCGACGCAATGTACGTATGTTGCCCGTATATATGCAATATTATGATAGGAATACGCCTAAAGCGAGAGGGCGGGAAGCGGGAAGCGGGGATCCGAGCGGTGAGGGACCGAGGTTTAACCGAGTGTGTGTGGGACTGATGGGGTGATGATCCGATCGAATCTTGATCTGTTTGACGATTTCCTATTTTGGCCCAGGTAAATTTTTGGGAGCGCTCGGCCGGATTGGCCCAACGCGTCCCGGCTGAAGCTGACCTGAGCCTCCTCAAAGACCCAGTCACCACCAGACCACGACCACTCTACCTTCTCTACTTCTCTACCTCCCTCACTCCCTCTCTTTCAAAACTATGGTTTCTGCTGATCTGTTCCAGGCATGCTCAGACGGTGATCTCAACAGGGTAAACCAACTCCTCGCCCAGCTTTCACCCCTAGACATCGAAGAAAAAGGTGCGTCCCCTTTTCTAATTTTCTTCCCCCATATCTCTCTCATCGTATCCCCCATCCTGTGAAACATGCATCCCCTCTCTTTCTTCTTGTCCCTCTTAAAGACCAGGATGGTGTGACCCCTCTCATCGCTGCTGTCAAAAGTGGCCACCATGACGTGGTCAAGGCGCTAATAGGTCATGGTGCGCTACTCGTACCTGCTCGCCACATTTGAACCTCATCAACGCGTCATCCTCTGCTAGGTGCTAATCCGGCTCATGCATCGACTCAGGGCCTCCCAGAGCAATACACATCAGACCATTCTATTGTGGAATTGTTGCGCGCAGCTGCCGTTCCCAAGGTTAATCCTGACGCTCCTCACCAGGACCCGAGATTTATCCACGATCCTAACGGGGCCCCTCCTAAGGCTTATTACATGCCACATCCTGGCCCGTACGCCTACTATCCCGGCCTCCCGGTCCCACCCGTTCCAGAGGGCGCCATGCCATACTATCCCCCACCCCTTGCCCCGCCCGCGTCGTCTCCGCCTTCCGGAGACGACCAAACCCCACCCTCTGCTGGCAGCAATGTCTCCAACCTCCCTCCCCCGGAGATTGCTCGTCTCATCCCGTGCAGGTACTTCCCTGCTTGTCGCTACGGAGCCTCTTGCATTTTCGCCCATCCTCAGGGTCCGTATTATCCAGGTCCCATGCCCCCACCTGCCCAGTATCCAGCTCCTTATGAGCAGCCATCCTACCCTCCCAACTTTTATTCCGTCCCTGCGCCGCCGCCCCAGTTTCAACCGCCGAATGGTGTACCCCCTCCCCACCACCTGTCCCCTGTCTCTCCACAGTCAGCGACGCAGCCGGTCCCACCGCCACCACCCCCGCCGCAGTTCGTGAACCACCACCGTAACAGTTCGGAGATTGTGCCCCCCTTACAGATCCCCTTCAACTCTCCGGGAGCACCCGTACCAGCGCCAGGGCCTTACGGCCCCATGTCACCTGTCTCACCTTCTTACCCTCACCCTGGGCAAGTTCCTGTCCCACTTTCTGTACCTCCTCCACCCCCGGCGCATGCCTCTACAGGACCGCAGTCATCCACTGCGCCTTACCCGCAATCCGCACCTCCGTCTGTCACGCACCAACGCTTCCCGGCGTCGTCTGAACAAAATGGTGCACAAAAACCGCTCCCACAAGAGGGCTTCGGCCAGCGTGGTGATCGTCGCACGAGTGGCGGTCCAGGTTTTCGCCGTCCGTCATTTGGTGGCAGTCGCAAGCCGCCATGCTTGTTCTTCCCGTCTGGCCGCTGCAGAAATGGGTGCGTATTCGGACTTGTAAACGTCCGCGGTCACTCTAACGCATTTGCCTCGTTGCAGGGAGGACTGCCGCTTCCCTCACGTTATGGCAGACGGACACGTAATGGGACGCGGCGGCCGTTTCCGCTCTCCTCCCCCAAACCCGATAAATGGCAATAACCAAGCAAATCTTGAAGAGAAACTGGCCAGTCTTTCAATTACCGAGGTAGGCTTTCCTCCTCCCCGTGCGCACTTTCACGTGACACACTCTCAACTTGTTTGTTTTTCATGTGCATGTAGAACGGCAATCACGCGCCACACCAGGGAAGCAGTGGTAGTACGACGCCTTCCGAGCGTGGCCCGCGTGGTGCGAATGGTGCGCACGCACGTCCCTCCAAGTTAACTCCTGCCACGCAGAAGCAGCGTGTGCCCAATGCAGATGAATTCCCTGTTCTTGGTGGCTCGTCCACCCCACCTCAAGTCAACGGGCACAGCACCCATACAGGGCCTACAGCCGCGCAGGTGTTACAGGCTCCTGCCATGCGCAAGGATGCACCAAAGTCGGACACTTCGGTTACTGAAGGACAGGAACAGTTTCGGCCAATTACGGGTCAGGTAAGTGTCTCCTTCACTTTGAGGCTGCGCGACACGTCGATAATGAATGCTCTGCCTCGATCACAGACCATCAAGACCGGCTCTCAGGACACTACCCCAACGAGTCAAGCCTCGGTATCCGCACTTCCCCACAAGCTCTCTGTATCATTTGCTGCTGTCGCCAACGGCACACCTGACACCTCGAAGGAGGTGTCCGTCTCAGCATAGATCTTGACATGGCGATCACACCCACCCTGCATGCTTCCTCCGCACACATAGACTCATGTCCGCGTTTCTTCTCGTGTTCACCGGTCCATCCGCTCATTCAACTTCTGATCGCAACTCGGTCTCCATCATGTCTATATGTTTCACTATCTTTTCATCCGTCAGTTTGCTCCTAGTATTTAAATATTACTCGTCCCGGCACGACGGGGCAACTCATATCGTCTCCATGTCTCACGGCCCACTTTGCACGCGTCTGGTTCTGTCTTCTCGTCATCTCCATTTTTCCTATTTGCTTGCTGCTGCCCTGTTGCACATTTACGACCATTTCTCTTTTTTGGGGCTCGTATGTGCGCTTTCCATTTGGTCTCAACTTTGTCCTTTGCTTTTTTGTGTTTCTATCTCTCATTTGATCATGGTACATATAAACACAAACCGACATGGCATTACATTTGCTTTCCTCGCCTCCCTTTTCCTCCGCTTCATGTTGCTTTTGTCTTTATTTGACCCTTGCAGTGCTGCAAGAAGGGGTCGTTGTACACTCACTATCATCGTTTGACCCAGATTCCCGATCTTTCGATGGTGCAATACAATATTGCAATCTTGGGGGGATCATTTGATCACCCATGTTAATATTGTATTATCTCTGTGGGAAATTGCAAGGAAATTAAGAGGTGCATGAGGTACACGTGTTATTCACGCAGTGGCGCGTACAGCGGTGTTCCTATTGGAGTCAGAGGGATATGATCACGAGGAAAAGGGGTTTTCCGCTTGTGTTGAAGTAACAGGAAGGCTGTCGAGGCTGCAACACTGAGGCGAGACCCCCGATCGTAGTCAAGATCGCAATGCATCGAAGACTGCAGCGTTGAGTAGGCGAGGTTTGTCAAAGGAGATAAAGATCGCATTTGTGAGATGGTTAGCAACGATCTGTCGCTGCCATTGTTTCGGTTGATCAGTGGACAAGTTGGAAAATCAGCTGACTGCGAACCTTTCATAGAACCCCACGCTTTCGCAACAATTGGATCCGATATGGGCGGTTATATCTCGGGGCCGGGGCCGATGGTCCTAGGGCGGCGGACACTTTCCAGATGGAAGCACTTGTTGCTGTAATGCATGGCCTCAGTGAAAGGGCTGCAGAGATGCGCAAATTGGGCCCGGGTGTTAGCTGGGCAACTAACCAGGTGATTGTTGGTAGTGCCTCAACGGAAGATGTCAAATTCACGAGCCTCACACAACTTTCGTGAGTTGATACGATCTTGTTGGTGAATTACTGGATCAATACAATCTTCCATCGAAACTGCAAGATCGGTAAAGGGTTGTGTCGTCAGTGTCATACCGTTTTCATCTCATGATGGTTGAGTGATTTTTCAGTTACCAGCTGCCATCACAGTCATGAGTCGAATTCGGGGATATTTCCATTTGTCACATAGCTATAGTTGTGTAGGGTTTTGCGCACGCATAATGGGTCACAACAAATCAGGAAAGTGCCAAACGATGTATTTTGATTGGTTACAGGCCAATTAGGCCAAAAATCCTCCCATCCTCTGTCGGTTGGCCTCTGTTCATCGATATAAAGGTCCATAGGTGAGAAGATCAGGTAAAGCGCTGCGTGTTAAGACATCGATGGTCATGAGCGTCGGCTGGATGTAGAGGCAGATGCCGTCCTTACCCTTATTAAACGCTTCGTCGCGCGAGGGTGTTGCTATGTATATTGATCCGGTTCATCCATCAACGACGGATGAACTACTACTGTGACTAGCAAACTCCGGTTTCAAGTTGAAAATTCTGGTAATATGGCGCGTGGCGGCAACAGGATACATGACACCTACAGCTCAGAGAAGGAGTCATTGGCACACAAACAGTCAGAAGTAATGCAATAATGGCTTGGCGGCCTGGTTCTGCATCGTTTCTCTCACCTTCCTTCCCTTCTTTTCACCGCCCCCGTCGGTACCCATGCCCGATTCCGGTAAACCTTTCTCGTCACTGTCGCATTCGTACTGCTTCTCCATTGGGCAAGTGTTTTGGTGTCACTGTCCGGTTGCCTTGGTATCCCCGCCGAGGACGGCGTTGGAGTAGGACATGAGATGGGGATGGAAGTAAGGAGAATTACGGGAGGTGCGCTGCCCACGTTTCCGCCCAAATTGACACTGCTAGAGGCATTGCTGGGAACTGAGGGGGAATTTGAACCACTCGCAGACGAGAACAACGTTCAGGAGAGAGGGTCGTTGTGGTGGGAGGAAGAATCAGTGAAGGTTGAGTGGTCGTGGGAGGGTTTGACGAGACAACCACAACCTGTCTTGGATCGGAGGACATTCCATTGGTTCCTTGAGTGCTGCTTCCACAGTCCAGGAACGGTGCTGTTCGTGTCGTTAGTGGTCACTGGCAGAGGTGGTGGTGGGATGGAGGTTATGAGGGTGGGAAGAGACTTTCGGTCTTGTTCGAGCATCTCGACGTCAAAGTCCATGTTCTGTGTCGATGAGAGTCAGGATAAGCCCGAGAGGAATCGAAGAGTAACAGGTGACTCATCTCAAGCGGAAATACGAAGCTACGGAGAGCAAGAGCAGCAGATATTGAAAGGGGAGCACGTGATTCTTGATATTGCGTAGTCGAATCGTACAAGTGAGTCTGTGAGGACAGAGAAGGTAGCAGAGCGCAACTAGAAATCCACCAAGACAAGCCAACCACGGGTCAGGCCTGTTCGGGTCAGAGATTGTGCGGGAGAGCAAGGAGTCGTTAGCGAATAAATGGTTGGAAATAGTGCACTACTAGTAATGGCTTGGCAGCTCGGTTCCCTGTCAATACTCGAGGGCCAAGCAGAGAAAAATGAAGAGAAAAGATCCATCCTGAGATGGCTGCCTACAAGCCTGATGAGCAGGGCCTAGAGAGTGAGCGAGACAAGAGTCTGACCCGTATTGGGGTATGAGCGTTATCGGTGAGTGTCGCACTGCCTCTTGCTGATGGCCAAGGCTGATGCGTGTATGTCCAATTCTAGTTCATTCCCTCTGCTTTCGGACGACCTTGTCCGGGCAACTCTACGTGTCCTGCAAATGAATGTGACGGGAGACTAACGAGAAGAGGTAACCCGGCGGGTAGTACGCCACCAACTCAAATTCAAGGCTCGGAATCCATCTCCCCGGAACTGGCGCTGTGAGGCTGTTTATGACCAGATTAACGTGCTCAGGCGGCTGTCCATCGTGCGAACTTCCAAGTTGTTATTGTATGATGTGATGTTTGAAGGGTGCGCTGCGCAAGCGTGCCAGTGGTTAAACTTGGTGTGCGGGGTTTGACACTGACACTGGGGAGCAACACGTTTCAAGTTGCTCGACCCTTGCCCTTTGTATCAGGCCGGCCAGAGGAACCATCACCCATGGCAAAATAGAAGTGTTGATTCTTTATCCAATTGGAGCAGGACTCTGAGGCTAGCGTGTGCGAGGAGTGTGTGTGCTGGTACTATCACATTCTTCCAGAACCTGCGCATACTGTCCTTGCACACGCCAGCCTCAGTGTCCTCCTCCAAACCAAATGATGGCATGCTAGCCTTTGATCTTGAGAATGCTGGGGATGGCATTGGCGTGCCAAATGGTTGTTATGGGTCGAAAGGTTATACCTTTTAGATTAGAATACGAACCTGGTCAGCTCTTTCCCGTTGGAATGAGCATTAGCAACAAATGGTCTTCGAAAATCTTCGAAGAGTTGATGGATACAGTGTTGGAAGTTGGAGGTGCAGTCACACACTACGCTTTTATGAGATAAAAGCGAGCTTCGTTTAGCATCCATAAGTAACATACAGAAAGGTGCCGACAAATGCCCTGCCACCTCAGTCTTCCGCATCAGACTAGTACTGAGGTGAGGAGCTCACAGCTCACAGTACTACCTTACACACCGTGACACACGCGCTCATAGTCATGTAGCCATCTCTGTTACAGATAGATACACAATATACATTATACAGTCTTCAACCGCATCAGACTGAGCCATCTTGTAAATACTTTACTTATGTATATTTCCCCTTTTTCTCTGATTGCCCATGCCTTCTTCTGTCTTCTTGTTCCATTCCTGTCGCTGCATGTCACTGCCTTGCATGTGATTGCTGCAAGGTGGTGACATGCGTGCAGCAATTAAGTTTTTGATTGCCTAAGGATGCGTTCTTTATGTTTCCTACATCGAGTGCGCCGTCTCAAAGGTACGTGTCATATACTGTAGTTTAGTCGTATGTACTCATTTAAGTTGTTTACTATTCAATCTCAAGAAACAGATGTACCGTTTTCAAAGGGCAGACAGAGAGTATGGGCATAGACATAAGCTTTATTTGCTGAGTGGAGATGCGCGTGCTAGATTGCTATAAAACGATCACAAAGAAAAAAAGGCAGGGGTGGGAGGACGATCTGGGAGCGAAAGAAAAGGAGGACATTAGGCATTAGGTCCATAATTATGAGAAATATACGACAAACTTTTCTAAAGAAGATTTCCTTTTGCTGCGCCGCACGCGCACCCGTTCACCCATACTCCATAACGCGTCTCTACCCTACTCCTCAATCTTAGCCAAATATCCGAATCCTTGTAAAGGAAGTACTCCTACCAACAAAAAGATGAATGAATCAAATATAGAAAGAAAAGACGGGGCGGCCAGACGCACCTCCTCTCCAACTTTGATAGCATTACCTCCCCAACCAGATGGAGCAAGAAGGTGTAAGAAGATGTGGGCAATCAGGAAAAGGGGGGATCTACATAATACACATCTCTATTCACAGCCAACATACAGCAGGTGGTGTGAGCAGACATGAAGAGTCTAGGTATGAATGAGTAATGGGAATGGAGCGCGAGCAAACACACAGGTACGAACCTCAGTCTAAGTGGCACGAAGACTGAGGTGTACAGGACAGAGTCCGAGGCTCTTAAGTAGGTATCAGTGATCTACGCAAGGTGGATCGTGTCAAGAAAAGGCGTGGTGAATCGGGAATCACACAGCAAGAAGTCAGTCCATGGGAATTGGGAATGAAGGGAAAGTAGGAGGTGTACGCCTATCCATTCAGCACGTATGCTTGCCCTTCCAACAGGTGGTAATAGCTGGGCGCACTGGAAAACAGAACGTGCCGAGGCTGGACTTCCTATGGTGGATGGTCCACCAGAGCACCAGAGGGCCATGTTTCAACACCGTAAGGACCCACAACAGTTGCTGCATTTCTGTGCCTCCTTGCAACAGCATGATAAACTTAATTTCGCCCCTCGTCATTACAAAAAGAAATTGCGTGTTGGGAAGATCACTGTATGAGGAATCTACATCGCTCTACACAGTAGGCTTCAAGGGAGTGTCCAATTTCCATATAAGCTAGATGCTGCGATGAATAGACCTATCGCGACCACAGCGGCAGCGAGGTCATCTACCAGCGTCCCAATAAGCTGCGAGTACCTCAAACCGTACATGAGTACAGAAGGAAGGGGTTTGGGGAGGTAGGGAAGGGCGAGCGCAAGAAGGAACGGTGGTTCTGTCGGATCCTGTGGATCACAATAAGTGGAGAGGGTGCAAATCGCGTAAGGAGAACTCACAAAGTTGAAAAAAAGACGTGTCGAGTGAAGTGCAAGCTCCAAGGAAACAAAAGCCCAGAAAAATGGCTTTCATGGGTATCAGACTCGACCGTTGGGCAGCGACGACCAGCGGAAGACTCACTACTATCTCGATACCCCACGAACTCTGCTCTGCTGGCCCACCAACTAGTCGAGCCCACCGATTCCACAGATCACCTGTGGAAACGACAGCAGAATTCCGTGCCCGAAAAGCCTCAGGCTCCTGCCAAAAGATAAAAAACGCCACAAGAGCCCACACAGCAATGACATGCAAAATCGGCAGTAGTTTTTTTATGACAGTCTTCGGTTTCGCCTCCGTTTTAGACTGAGCCCCCGCACCCAGGCCTATGCCTGGATCTACACCCAGGCTAGACATGAGTGCGATTAGTGGGTCGTCTGGAACAGCGCTGTTTGTGATCGGGGCATTGACGTTGAAAGGGCGTGGCTCGCTGGGTGGAGGGCCACCCAAGAGGGTTCGTAAAAACTGCTGTTGTTGCTCATCTGACCAGGTGGATGGGTCCGGAGAACTGCCTGACCATGCTGCGGTGTCCGACGAAGACATACGTGTACCAGACGCATGACGAGACGGTCGATCTGAGGCTAGCGGAGGCGAAGGAAGAGGGTCCTCGCCAATAAAATTGGCAAGATCCCCTCGGGGTGTCGAATAAGGTGGAGGCGAGTCTACCAGGTCACTAGTGGATGGAAGGGCTAACGGAGCCAAACTTACCAGCATGCACAAATTGTGGCGCATCGTCTCCCCTCGCCGAAGTAGTTAGCTTTGAGAGGCGGTCACTGCCCCTGCTGAGGATGGCTTTTCTTCGTGCCTCTGCTTTTGCTGCCGCAGACATGATGAGATCGCGTGAGAATGAAGCTACGCTGCCTGGTCACACGGTCACATCTTACCCTTTTGCTTGAGCGCCCGTCTGCCAGTGAGCCTCCAAAACTCGCCCCGTGTCACCTCAGACAAGGCCACGACAGATTGTCATGCGCGCACCCTCGGAGAGCTGGTCAAACAGCCAGAGAATAGGGTACATCTATCTTTTCTCTCTTTTCTTGTTCCTTACACCCAGACCTTAGATTCCCATCGGACCTTTTGGAATATGTGTGTTTTTCGTCTATTCTTTTTCCCCGCGATTCATTTTCGCACTAGAGATGTCTTCTTGTGTATTCGCTGCTCTGGTATTCACCGTGGGATGGGCACTCACATCAAAAAGTCAAGTCGATCGATCTTGACGCATGGACACCTGAGCAGATGGAGGCATGTCGTTTCGCCTATCTTCTTGCGTCCAGTCTCATGAACCCGCAACACAGAACATACAATAATGGGGCAATCGTCTTGCTAGCTTATACTGGGAGCACATCTCAAACATGGCCATGTTCTCCCAGATCAGTGAGTGCAAGCCCTCGGTTGTAACAGGCCTTTTATCTGACATGGCTATCACGATCTCAGTAAGATAGAGTATCTCATTCGGTCAAAGTACGAATCGCGTCACTAGGCTCTTGATGATCCTTTCCTAGCGTTCTTGAAGGAGGCACATCTACTGAGGAAGCAGCCGCAGTGTCCCCACCTGCCCCCATCCCAAGTCCATCGCCTGCACGCACAGACCAGCAGAATCCTGGCTGCCATTGTTCCTGTGGATCAGTTGGAAAATCAGCTGACTGCGAACCTTTCACGGAACCCCACGCTTTCGCAACAGTTGGATTCGATATGGGTGGTTGTATCTCTCGGGGCCGATGGTCCTAGGGCGGCGGACACTTTCCAGATATGTTCGAAATGGAAGCACTTGTTGCTGTGGAGATGCGCAGTATATAATGCATGGCTTCAGTGAAAGGGCTGCAGGCATGCGCAAATTGGGCCTGGGTGTCACGGTTAGTTGGGCAACTAGCCATTGGTGATTGTTAGTCGTGGTACTGTCAGGGTGACACAACGTGCCCGAGTCACGCTTTATCGATCTCCCGTGCATCGAGGCTGATGCGTGTATGTTCAACTTGAGCTCATTCTCTCTGCTTTTGGATGACCTTGTCCAGGGCGGCTCAGCATTTCCTGCAAGTGAATATGACGGGAGACTAACGAGAAGACGCAACCCGGCGGGTAGTACACAACCAACTCAGATTCAAGACTCGAAATCCATCGCCCCGGAGCTGGCGCTATGAGGCTGTTCTTGACCAGGTCAACGTGCTTAGGCGGCTATCCATCGTGCGAACCTCCAAGTTACTATTGTGCTATGTGATATTTGAAGGGTGCGCTGCGCAGGCGTGGTTGAACTTGGTGTGCGGTGTTTGACGCTGGCGAGCACCGCGTTTTGTGAAGCGTTAAAAGGACATGCTCGTCAGGGTTCGTTCCCCTCGCTCATGACCACGAATATGTCTAGCTCACCGCCTATTTTAGTACATCGACCCAAAGGATTGCCCTACGCGGTGAGCCCTGTCATTGGTTTGCAAGCCCGAACATATGACTGACTGTCGCTGTTACTATTTTCAGAAGGAAGACCCGCCGCGGTCTTCAGACCCAAATGGTGGCGTGTTGCAAGTTTCACGCGATAATAACCGTTTTACCAGGTATTCACCATCTCCCACCACTCCGAGAACTTTCTGGAGTTCATCCCATGTCCCAGTGTCACCGTTCCCGTCCCAAAAGAGATTCAATACATGGTTTCGTCCATCATGTCAATCCTAGACAAGTTGGATCCAATGGAGCGGCGATATATTGGGCCTATTATCACTGTATTGTAAGCAAATAGAAACACCTTTGTAACATCACCGTCGACTGATCCTCGCTACTCAGGGGTGTCGAAACCGCGTTTCTGAAGTCCATTGGCCGATCCAATAAGGACGTGCTTTCTATCATCCTCTTTACGGTTCTCTTTGAATTTGCGGGACTTGTCTGGTTGAATCTCAAGCGTGTGCAGTGCCAATTTGACGATGTATATGGGAAGATTGATGTCCTTCAAAAATCCATCAAGGTAACGGTGGATTCTCTCCAAGAGTTCGAACCGGTGTTGATTGACTACTTTAGTCACTCGAATCAACTCCTGCTTCCCACCCTCCCGTTGAACGTACCAATGATTTGGCCTTTTTGACACAAGACGATTCTACCTTGAAATCAACTGTGCATTCTGTCCTAAAGTCAGTTGACACTGAGTTTGAAGAGCTTGATGAACCCTCAGTAGCCATCGACCGGGCCCTTTATTCGTCATATGGGCCCCCTGCTGTAGCAGAGCCTGCTAATCCCTCCGTAGTTGTCGTGACGTCCGCGTCTTCAGTACCACCGGCTTTTCCAGGGTCCTATCCCCGTGCCGGTGTCATGCTCGAGGGCATGGATGATGTAGTCGAGGTATCCGACTCGGGCACGGATCCTGTCAAGGCCCCGTTAGTCATCGAGAACCCGCCCTCTCCCGCACCAATAACACTATCGCGGCCTGATCATGATACGGGGGTCACACTCGAGGGCATGGACAACATAATCGGGCTGTCCGACGTTGGCTTGGCAAGTGGATCTACGGAACGGCCCAGACCAACACAAGGACTCGCATTGAGTCATTGGTTACCTACTCTATGGGAGATCAAGCAACGCATAGAACAATTCACCGAAGGCAAGTTTGAGAGGACCTCTCAACTAGATCAGGTACGTGTGCTCCTTTGTAGCTCAGAGAAAGTGTCTTACCGATTTGTCTCACATTGCCCAGAGCGAGCCATCACATCGAGTTCAGCTTCGCCGCTGTGCTGTGCGCCTCCTCATGACCAGCGCTTCCTTCTCTCCTGCCGACTTTGCATCTCCTGTCGGTTTTTTGAGCCCCTCAGAATCTCCCCTCTACTATCCGACTGGGGATATCCAAAGGGATAGAATTGTCGCATTTACCATTGCGATGGAATGTTTAGATCATCTAGAGGGCCATCTCCATGGAAATGACTATATCAGAATCGCCACCACGCTTTTTGAGCTCACCCAGGCACTTAGTGACTTGGGTCTGCACAAATACGCGTTGGATACATCCGGCTTCGCTCTGGACTCGCTCAAAGATCCGTATGTCGCGGCACCCGAAGATTTCCGTCATCATGTCGCTTCGATACTGTCTCTGCGGGGAAGCATATTATGCGATTTAAAGCAAAATGATGAGGCTATAGATGCAGCCCACAGAGCTGTAACTCTTTTCAGGGAGCATCAGGATTCTCAAACCACCCCCGTCCCCGAATTGGCATTCGCTTCTCTCAACTACGCTGTGCTTCTCAATGCCATTGGCCTTAAAGACGAATGTGCTGCAGTGGTACTTGAACTCCTTGGCGAGGTGGACGAATCACAGCCGGATATGAAGGATGTTTCTGCACTTTGCAATCTCTGCCTCTCGAATATGCGTTTTGATGCTGAGGATGGCATGGATATGTCTACGGCTGAGGAAGCGGTTAAACTGACCCACACGTCATCGGATACGGTCTCCCAGACGGTCTTGGCAGGAGCAGTCCTCAATAAGTCGAAGATACTTTCATCAAGAGGGCAGAACGAGGCTGCACTCCCCTTCAGCACCGAAGCTATAACTCTTTTTCGAGCCATGAGAGCCACACGTCCGGTCTTCTCCCTCTTCCTTGCTCATGCCCTCGACAATCATGCTCGTATTCTCTTGGAAGCAAGCCACAAATCCGAATCGTACGCAATTAGACATGATGCGACTAATCTCTGGCAGACACTTAAAGTCTCTGCCCTTGATCCAATTGCGCGGCCATTGGCATGGTCCCTTTTCGAACTTTCAAAGTTTCGTTACGAAGCCCGTGGGCGGAATGAGCTCCGTGAAGAACTCCGAAGGGCGGAACGCGCCGTCGACGCGTTCCGTGAAGTGATACCACCAGATATTCCTGGCCTCGCAGACGCACTTTATCTGTTTGCCGTTCGGATGCTCGAGCTGGACGAGAACCGCGAGGCGGCCACATATGTGGAAGAGTCAGTCCAGTACTTCCGAGAAGCGTCTGCGGAGGACCCGAAGTACGCGTTGGACCTCATCTTCTCGCTCACGCTTGCCTCATCCTGTCTCGCATACACGGAACGGGCCGAGGACGCATTCGAATACGCGAAGCAAGCTGTGGAAGTGCAACATGGGCGAAAGGGTGTAGAGGATAAACAATACGACGCGCGCCTCCGTCTGCTGTTGATGGATGTTGTAACTCGATCCATGGAGATGGATAAGGTGCATGAGGCTCTCCCTTGGCTGCAGGAGCTACAAGCTCTTGATCCGTCAGTAGGCACGTATGAGCTCTCCCATTTTTGATGGATTGGATGAGTTAACCGCGCACCAATAGAAAAATCTTGGAATCCTCTGCTGCGCCGAAGTGGCACGTCTCATGACAATGGAGGAGAATTCACGAAGCAGACAAGCTATTGGATGGACCCAAACACCGATACGCAGAGACCGAATAACAGTTTCACCTCCTCAGCCCCGGTAGCGAGCAGTTCTATGATGAAGGTTGACAAGGCCAAAGGGAAAGAGCTCGACTCCTCTCCAGGCACACGAGGTTTCATCTCACAAGATGTCAAAGGCAAAGCAAAGGAAGTCAACCCCGTGTATGACTCTGGCACCCCCGGACATTCGCTTCCCGACGAGGAGATATTCAGCCCGGGAGCCGCAGCTCAGCGTAGGGTCGCAGACCTCAGAAGCATGATGGGTCCCCTACAGGAAGACATTTTTGGTGGCAATTCAGGTAGCAATAACCACTTGAACGGCATGCCTGGCATTCGAAACGACACGGGTGGCCACACTTTGGGTGGTTTAGGGACTTCTGGTTTGGGAATGGGCGAGCTGGGCATAGGTGGTAGCATGGGTGGCCTCGGCTCAAATCGCCAACTCGATAGTGTTCGCAATTTGGGGGGTAGCATTAACGGCCTCACCGAGAGCCTCTTGGGAAATTTGGGTAGGTTCAGCCCTGATTTTTCCAAGCAGGGAGATGCGCACGACACCACTAGCCGTATCAATGTGAACGGAGGCAGCGATACACAAGGTGGAGCTAGCTCGCAATCGTCCTCCACCGCTCGTACCGGCACTTGGAGTGGGATGGGGATAAAGAGCAAGCTAAGCGACGAGGGCGCCTAATGCTTGTCGTGTCTGTTTTCTTGTCACGGTGTCAACCCCGTATTTTCCGTTCCATCCTTTCGTCTACCTATTAGCATAGATGTGACTCCGATATTCCACCTTTCTTCACGAATAGTTTCACCACACCTTTCAAAGATGACCATGTAGACCCATTCGTGCCCTCAAGAAGCACACCTCCGCAATCCCGACTAAAGTTGGCCTGCATGCATAGATTTGTAGTAGCTTTTCGTGTTTCCTTTTACTGTAAATCGATATACAATGCTTCTTGCTCATCATACATGTCTTTCTTGTGCATGCACACCTCATGCATAAATAATATTTCTCACTGTATGCCCCACACAAGGACGATCGCTGTGCCGGCGTTGTGTCGGATGATCAGTCAGATAGGGGAGGGGGTACTAGTACCGTCACGCTACAGTGCCTCGGAGGCAAGAGGCCAGGGCAAGGTTCAGGGTACCTTTTAGTCTGTCATTAGCTTCAGGTGGATGAGATCTCACATCTATGATAAAGCCACATATTATGAGCTCGGCCTGCCATGTCCATGGGCTGCAAAAAGAGGGACAGTCGAATTAGTTAGCAGAAAGGTTTCGGCGCACGATGTGTTGAAAGACTCGGACCGTTCTTGAACTGTTTGTTTCATCGAAACATTTTTTCCAAGTGTGTACATCGAGTGGTCAAGTAAGAATGTATCATCTGAGTCTATACGGCCGTCTCTTGTTGCTCAACATCATGCCCGCCATACGCCAACAGTAATTGCATGATCTCCTGGAATCGAGACATCTCTGCCAGTTGAAAAGGTGTCTTGCCTTTGTTATCCCGTCCATGGACATTTGCTCCTCGTTCGAGTAGGGCCTTGACAATATCGCAGTGACAGCATATCGCCGCCAAATGCAATGCCGTCCGGAGGTTCATCAGCTTCGCATTCGGATCGGCACCGTGATCGAGTAACAAGTGGACAATGTCCAAATGTCCTTCTCGCGATGCCAGGAGTAACGGTGTCTCGCCAATCCCATTCGGGGTATTCACATCCGCCTTGTATGTGATCAACAGTTGCGCAACCCCGAACTTCCCTTCCTGCGATGCGATATGTAACGCAGTCGCATGGTCGGCATCCCGATCATTGACATCTACACCTCTATCAAGTAACGACTGCACAAATATGAGATTCCCATCTCTCGATGCGGAATGCAGCGAAGCCCCTCGGTCCAGCATATACGCATCTTCTCCGTATCCAAGTGATGGCTGCTCATCATCAGGAATGGTGTCCTGAGACGATGCCTCCAAGGCGAGTAGGTTGATACGATCTTGAGAATCCACGTTCCTCGTCCATTCCTCTAAAAGCCTTTCAAGTTGGTCATTGTCACGTGCCACGTCTAAAGGCGTCTTTTGGTAGCTTGTCCGAATGCTGACGTCTGCACCCGAGTCGAGTAACAGTTTAATGATCTCGAGATGCCCGCTTTGCACTGCCTTGTGCAAGGCGGTTGACCCATCATTACCTTGAGAGTTAACATCGCTACCCGACCAGAGCAGGAAGTGCGCTGTCTTGACCTGCCCATGGCCAGATGCAAGGCTCAAAGGAGTTTCCCCGTCCTGGTTCGGCTTGTGAACGTCTGCGCCGTGCTGGATAAGCAAGTTGGCCACGGTAAGATGACCATTGACAGATGCAAGATGGAGAGGAGTGCAGAACCCCTGTTCTTCTGGATTCGAATGCGTTTTGTGGTCAAGGGATTATTACAAACGCATCATGACGGATATTGTGGACTCACCGCTCGATGGGGTCCACCCACAGTCATCACAGAGGTCTACGGGGGAGCCACTCTGAAGTAACGCACGTACAATCTCCAGGTGTCCTTGTTGCGATGCTAACATCAACGGGGTCCTACCACGATGGTCATGGGATTTTACGGTTGCGCCTCTCTGAAGAAACAAACGGACGACGTCCAAGTGTCCAAAATTCGATGCTTTCATAAACGGGGTCCAGCCAACATTATCGTGCGTGTCCATAGCTGCGGTACTTTGGAGCAACAGGCGAACGACATCCAAGTGTCCACATTGCGATGCCAACATTAACGCGGTGCAGCCATGATCATCTTGGGCATCCACAGCTGCGCCATTTTGGAGTAATAGGCGAACGACATCCAAGCGTCCATTTTGCGACCCTGACATCAACGGGGTCCAACCATTCGTTTTGTGGGCATCCACTGCCGCGCCACTTTGGAGTAACAGGCGAACGACATCCAGGTGCCCACGTTGCGATCCTGACATCAACGGGGTCCAACCATTCGTTTTGTGGACATCCACTGCCGCGCCACTTTGGAGTAACAGGCGAACGACATCCAAGTGTCCATATTGCGATGTCAACATCAACGCGGTCCAACCATCATCATCTTGGGCATCCACAGCTGCACCATTTTGGAGTAATAGGCGAACGAGATCCAAGTGTCCATTTTGCGATCCTGACATCAACGGGGTCCAACCATTCGTTTTGTGGGCATTCACTGCCGCGCCACTTTGGAGTAACAGGCGAACGACATCCAAGCGTGCATTTTGCGACGCTATCATCAACGGGGTCCAGCCATCATTATCGTGGGCATCCACAGCTGCGCCACTTCGGAGCAACAGACGAACGGCATCCAAGTTCCCAATTTGCGATGCTATCATCAATGCGGTCGAGCCATCATTTTCGTGGGTATCCACGGCTGCAGCACTTTGGAGTAATAGGTGAAGAACATCCAAGTGTCCATATTGCAATGCTGACATCAACGCGGTCTCGCCCCTGGGATTGTGCGAGTCGGGTGATGCGCCATTTCGTAGTAATACGTGTACAGCATCCAGCTTTCCATCAAATGACGCGCTCATTAACGGGGTGAGCTGCTGGAAATCACAAATATTAAGGTCCGCGTGGTGTTTGAGCAACAACTCCACAATGTCAAGGCGTCCCCTTTGTGAGACTTGGTGCAGTGGTGTGCTCGTGTAATCGTCCAGGGCGTTCACATCATCCACACCTAGCTCAAGGCGTAACTTCGTATTATTATCCTTAACATTAACTTTTTGGATAGCCGCATGCAATGGAGTGGTGTAGTATCCTCCCCTGACATTGATGTCTTGCGGACGAGTAGCAATAAGGTGTTCTACGATGCCGCGGAAACCACATAACGCGGCATAGTATAGTGGAACTGCCCTCGGTTGTGTTGGGCGAGGCGCAAATAAGATTGGCCGAAATGGGAAATCGATATCATATATCCAGACCCAATTTGCGAAATGTGGCTTGGCGGGGTCAAAAAGACACTTCATTGCCTCTTCGATATTGGAAGACAAATTGCCGAATTCGACATGGTCGATCCAGTATCGACCGGCATATTTGGTGAGAGGGAAATTCTTAACGCTCTCTTTATCGACCTGGCGGTCCAATGCGAGGAGAACACATAGGGAAGCTTGAGCAAGGAGAGTATGTGCCGAATGGGGAAGAATGTGATACTGGGAAAGAGGCGTTCTTGCGTTGGCGAGGCGTTCCGATATCAAATATTCTTTGACCGAAGAGTGCGCGAACTGAACTACTCGTGACTCGTCAACGTTGACAACGGTGATTAAACTTGAGCACGCCAGCAAGATCTCCTCTTCAGAGTTCTCTTCGCGCCGATTCGCAGAGTATTTTGGAGGTTGTCCTGCATTGAATTTCATTGCAAGGATGTCCGAGAGTTCCTCGACACAAAGCGGTCGGATGGCCACGGCAAGGCAGTGGAGGAGAAGTCGCGCATCTTTCTCTCTTGCCTGATCGATGCCCCGCAATATGCGCTCATATGTCTCCTCCAGACCCTTTGGCAAGTCATCAAGAGCATCACGAATCGTCGTCGACGAGTGGTTACGCAGGACTTCTAGTTGACAGGCAGTCCACCGAAACCTGAATGGATGCGTGAGGCCTGTCCTGACTTGGAAGAATAGTGATGACTCACATCCCGCCATCTCTCTGAGAGAGGTTATCGACGACCATTTCCTTGTTATCTACACCCCACCTCCGCATACGCCTATCCGAGTAGACAGTGGACCTGATGTATTCGCGAATATCTTTCTTTTGTCCATCTTCGTTGTGAAGAGAAATCGTTTGAGACGCCAAAGGCGCCAAGGAAGCTCGGATATCTGCCTCAGGGCGACTGGTCGCGCAGATACGAACATTTGAGGGGCGGAAGTTTACCAAATTCTCCACCACTTCAAGAACCCGTTCCAGGGGAGGTTTCACCCCAGGGGTGCTAGGGCATTCATCGAGGCCGTCTATGATGATATAAATTATCGGCATCCTTTCGATATTCAGCATCTTTTCCAAGCAATCCAGAAGCGCGTCATCACTAGGCTGCCGTGTTCCTGCACCACAATCCGAATAGAGAGCAGAGAGAATGTGAAAGCAGGCGTTGGATTCTGCGGCCAGCTGAGCAAGAAAGGACGAGAGTAAGCCGCTTGAGTCCTGCTTTTTCGAGTCTCTGAAATCGCAGTAGAAATATGCTCTCAGTGCCAATCCCATTTGACATAGGCGTCCAGTTTCTTCAATAATGCTCGAGCTGGTGGATCGTTGGAATGGGTGGGATGAGAAGTTCTTGAGCGTCGCTCACCATAAGATACTCTTCCCGGAACCAGCTATAGCACCATGCGAGAAGCAGTGATCAGGACATAAGATGAAAGGGGGGTAGATGAAGTGTATACCTATACCACTGATCCATAACAAAGGATCCTTTGCCTTCCATTCCATAAAAGTGTCACTTTGAATGAACCACGAGGCAGTCCCATCGAGGTGGTCTCTGCGTGCAATTTTGTGGTTTGTCGAGGGATCGGGCGGTGAGAGCCAACTCCAGATATCCTTTCGGAGCAGGCTCTCTGTAAAGTATGTTCAGTCTCGAGAATTACCAAGGATGTTAGGACTAACCCTCGATCTTGTTGATTCGATTTGTAGTCTCTTGCATCTTGACTAACACGGGTCGTTAATTTCAGAAGAATTGCATGCTCCATGGGGTTTGAACATACCTAGGGCCCGTTGTATGCTAGCCATCGATACCTTGCCGTCTATCCCAACAAGACTTGTCAGTCGATTGATAATCTTAAGAATATGGCTTGCGCACCATCCATGACTTCCTTCACATTACCGAGGAGCCCGTGGACGACCTCTAGCGTGCTGACTGCAGTCGCGAGCGCTTCTTCTTTGGTGAGTCGGTCCAATCTTTGCAGGATAGCATTAACGTCGTTCTCCCCAAGTAACTTGTTGGCAAATTTCTCTGTAATACGCTCAGCCGCGGAAGGTCTGTAGACGATGGGCCACGTACTGAGCCGTCCCTTTCGAATTTGCTTCGTAGCCAGGGCAAATACGGCGAGTACTTCAGTCATGATCTTTATCATGATAACTGACATTTGAGTCGACAACGAGATCTTCTCGGGATCGGTATAAATCGGAAGGCGGTTAAGGAAATCGGAAACGCATTCAAAGACATCGAGAAGGACGTCATAGCTGTCACGGACGCCCATAGCCGCCTTATGTGGATAGATGTCACCTAAAGATCTGAAGGAATAAAAATGGCGAGACGCACAGAGAATAGAACATCAATGCTTGCGAATATCAAATTTATTGGCTGGAATGGCACCTGGAAAGGAGAAAAGGGTAAATCATCAGTAATGGCAATTGAGGCGCGAAATTTACGAGGCCCGCTGCTGCGCCGAGGATACCAGAA
Source organism: Russula lepida (assembly GCA_003316425.1). Lineage (NCBI taxonomy): Eukaryota > Fungi > Basidiomycota > Agaricomycetes > Russulales > Russulaceae > Russula > Russula lepida. Next base: position 117,498 of record QFEZ01000441.1, on the reverse strand, counting down.
ATTGTATGTGCGGCTCTGACTACGGGGATTAGGGGGTCTATCAATTTGCTATATTTATCCCGATAGTCTGTGAACGCTGCCTTTCTTTCTAAGAGGAGTCGGATAATGTCTTCGGGCGAATGACAGTTCTCGAGTTTGTCTGAGTCCAGGGCTCGATGATTTATAAGGTCTACTCCGGTCTGCTGGACATAATGATCCAATGCGGCATCAAAGAGGGATTTAAAGGTAGCGGAGGGAGTTGTCTGAAGAGACATTAAAGTGAGCGGAAGAGGGACAATGCGAGTTGCAATGGCAAGTACGGACCTTCCAGAACTGCGTAATAAAGACGCCCGTGCACAGCTTTGATACTTGCCATCGAGCCACTGGCATGTGCCATTTGTCCGTGCCTGTCTTCAGCCTGAGCCACCACGCCGGTCCTGATAAATGAGCTCTCGCAGTGTCATTGCACTGCTGTACTTGTGAAGTGGAACTTTGTAAAGTTGACAAGCATACCCGGGCCAGCCCGTAACGTCCGTAGCCATGACAGCAATCGAGCGCTCGGACTTCGTTGGTCCGAGCCACCCCCTTAGCGTTTATCGAGCTTCCACCAATGAGCGCATTATTCTAGGCTATACTGTAATCGAGGCAGTCCTCACCGCATCCCATTTTTCTCTCATCGTTTCCTCCTGGCGAACTCAGCTTCCCTCCCTGGCCCCACATATCTTCCTCTCCTGCCATGAGTGACCAGTCAAATAACTCAAATTTGTCACATTTACGGGTCCTCTTTGAGGCTGCCTTGCAGGACTATGAAAAGCAGACGGGCATAGCATTGGCCAAACATCCACTCGCCGAGCGGCTCCAGGAGTGTGACTCCGTCGGGTCCATTACTGCCATTCTTCATGAAGAAACACAGGCCTTCAAAGCATTTCGGGGAAAGGAGAAAATCATGAAGTCACTCCAGAATGCTGTAGCTTTTCTGTCTAAGCTTTTGGTTTGCGCTAAACTCGGAGAAGTTATTGGGATGGTACATGTGCAAGCGCTTATGGGGTGTTCCATACATCTGACCCCGTGCCATAGAAGTTTTCACCTGCGGAGGCAATACACTCTGGGCTTGCTGTCCTACTGACTGTATGTGCCTTCCTTTTGTTCCCACTCGCGCATCTTGGTAACATTCGATTATGTCAGGCGATCAAGGGCGTCAGGGACAGTTATGATGCGCTCGTTGAGTTGCTCGAGTCAATCGAACACTTTTTATATCGTCTCGACATCTATACGAAGATCACCCCCACAGTCGCTATGACTGAGATGCTTGTCAAGATACTGGTGGAGCTTCTCTCCACCCTCGCGATGGCGACCAAGCAGGTTAGGCAGGGAAAACCGAGTGAGTCCTTATTCTCTGTCACGGTCCCATTATATATTATCTGACCCGATGTATCACAGAGAATATTGTCAAGAAGCTGTTTGGAGAGAAGGATGTCAAGGCGGTTCTCCAAAGGCTGGACCGGCTCACCCAGGACGAGGCGAAATTGACTGCATCACAGATCCTTGACGTCGTCTATGGTCTCGTTCAGAATCTGAATGTCATCACTGACGGTGAGCAAATCTATCAGGCTTGTCACTCGTTGGGTGTAGAGTATCGTTCATTTCTAGACGGCAAAGCATCGCTCGACTGTGTCCGGAGTGTCCTCGGTATGTTATTGGACCCAATGAATCTGCTCCGTGTCTAACTGAGCCTCAGAAATCATACAACAAATTGCAAGCGACATGAACAAGTCGAAACGTCAGTTATCTTGAGTGCTGCGATAGCTGACCGGAATCGCTGAGATTATCTGACAGGTGACAAGTTACAGAAAGATGTTCGAAAGTGGTTGTCACCTCCCGATCCTTGGAAAAACCATAACATCGCGCGCGAATCACAACACCGCGGTACGACGGAATGGTTTGCCCTAAGCAACGCATTCTCCGAATGGAAAGCGTCCGATAGGGGTTCTCTTCTATGGATTCATGGAAAACGTTTGTTGTCACCCGTCCTCTACCCTTTCCAGAGACTGACAGTTTCCCTTTTTGTAGCGGGTGCGGGAAAGAGCATCTTATGGTACGTTATGCATTCGATACTTCCATCCTGAGAACTTAAGAGGTTGGGTAGTTCCTCGATTATCGAGAACATCATTGCCATGCAAAAAGCTGGACTTGCGTCCCTAGCGTTCTTCTACTGTGATTTCAGGGAAGAACAAAAGAAGGATCTGCGTGGATTGCTCTCGTCACTCCTTGTTCAGCTCTGTCATCAATCGGACTCCTACTGTGACATACTTTTCAAATTTTACTCGGAACACGCCGAAGGCTCGCGGCATCCCAGCGACTATGAACTTGCCAGATGTTTAGCGAACCTTCTCCAACTCCCAGGACATGCCCCAGTTTACCTGATTGTCGATGCTCTGGATGAATGTCCAAACACTTCTGCCATCCCATCTCCCCGCTACAAAGTTCTAAACCTCATAGAGAAGCTCATCAAATCACGATTTCCGAATCTGAGCATATGCGTCACTAGCCGACCAGAGACTGATATCAAAGATGTCCTTGATCCTTTAGTTCACCGCTCTGTTTCCCTGCATGAAGAGGATGGACAAAAGGGGGACATTGAAGACTACATCAAGTCCGTCATCAACACGATTCCAAAAAACAAACGGTGGAGAGCAGAGGACAAGCAACTGGTCATCGGCGTCCTCACGGAAAAGGCTGATGGAATGTAAGGCATCAATACCAAATTCTGATGACTCCCGCTCATAACTGTGATGTAGGTTCAGATGGGTGTATTGTCAGTTAGTCTACATTTGCGGCCTTATCCCAGCACGTATCCGACGTGCACTGGACGAGTTACCCGAGACGCTCGACGAGACATATAAACGTACCCTGGGAGAGATCAATGAGGCTGAGTGGGAAATAGCCCATCGCCTATTTCAATTTGTTGCAGTGGCTCGCCGCCCCCTACGTGCCAAAGAACTCGCCAACTTGCTTGCATTCGATTTCGAGGCAAAGCCAATTCCGAAAATCCATGAGGAATGGTGCCTTGAAGACCCAGTAGACGCGGTACTGTCTACATGTTCTAGTTTGCTTACTATTGTCGAGGTCGAAGGTTCCTCCGTCATACAATTCTCTCACTTCTCTGTGAGAGAATTCTTGACGTCCCCCCGTCTTGCTGAAGCAAACAACATTCACTCTCGTTATCATGTCTCAATGACTCCTGCTCATACCCTCGCGACACGAGCCTGTTTGGGCATTCTGCTACACCTGGACAAGGACGTCATCACCAGCGACAGTCTGGAAGACTACCCTCTCGCTGAATATGCTGCGGAGCACTGGGCTTACTACGCCCGGTTTGAGGACGTGTTACAAGACGTGGAGGATGTGATGAAACAATTATTTGACCCAAGCAAACCACATCTTACTACTTGTGTCTGGATACACGACCCAGAAATTCCCTTTCCAGTACGAGTCAACCGAGCCGGAAGGCCATTGCCAACCCCCGGATCACCCTTGCACTATGCCGCTCTTTGGGGCTTACATTCCATCGTAAAATTCCTCGTCATCGAGCACTCACAAGATGTGCGCTCTCGAAGTTTCACCAGCCATACAACTCCTTTGCATCTGGCTTCGACAAATGGACACATAAAAGTTGTTCACTTCCTTCTCGAGCACGGGGCGGATGTGACAGCCCAGAATATGGACAGGGCAACACCATTACACCTGGCATTGCTAACGGGACATGCGGAAGTTGCCTGCATGCTTATTGAGCATGGTGCGGATGTGGCAACCCAGAACAATGGTGGGGAAACCCCATTACATCTTGCGTTATATGGGGGACAAGCAAAGCGACAAGCGGAAGTCATTCGCATGTTGATCGTGCGCGGCGCAGATGTGACAACCCAGAACAAGGACAAGGCGACACCATTACATCTGGCGTCGAGTATCGGACAAGTGGAAGTGGCTCAGATGCTTATCGAGCGCGGCGCAGATGTGACAGCCCAGGAAAAGGACGGCTTGACTCCATTACACTTTGCTTCACATCGGGGACAAATGGGAGTCGCTCAGATGCTTATCGAGCGTGGCGCAGACGTGACGGTCCAGAACAGGGACAAAGTGACTCCATTACTTCTGGCGTCAAGTAACGGACAAGTGAAATTGGCTCGCATGCTTATCGAGCACGGCGCGGATGTAACAGCCCAAGAAAAGGACGGGGAGACACCATTACATCTGGCCTCACTTCTGGGACAAGTTGAAGTCATTCGCATGCTGATCGAGCATGGCGCGGATGTAACAACCCATGACAGGGACGGGGCTACTCCATTACATGTGGCATCGTTTATGGGACGAGTGGAAATCACTCGCATTCTGATCAAGCACAGCGTGGATGTGTCAGTCCAGGACAAGGGTGGTTGGACTCCGTTACATCTGGCGTTGTTTGATCGACAAGAGGAACTCGCTTGCAAGCTTATCGAGCATGGCGCGGATGTGACAGCTCACGACAAGGGCGGGTGGACCCCATTACATCTAGCGTTATTTCACGGACAAGTGGGAGTCGCTCGCATACTTATCGAACGCGGCACGGATGTATCAGCCCAGAACAAGGGCGGGAATACCCCATTACATGTAGCATCGTTCAAGGGACAAGTAGAAGTCAGTCGCATGCTGATTGAGCGCGGCGCAGATGTGACAGCCCAGAACAAGGACAAGGAGACTCCACTACATTTAGCATTGCAAGGGGAACAAGTGGAAGTCGCCCGCATGCTCATTGAGTGTGGTGCAGATCTCTCAGCCCAGAACAAGGACAAGGAGGCTCCATTACATCTGGCGTTGCAAATGAGACAATTTGGAGTTGCTCGCACGCTTATCCAGCATGGCGCGGAGGTGACAGCCCAGGATCAGTGTGGGTGGACCCCGTTACATCTGGCATTGCGAGGGGAACAAGTGGGACTCGCTTGCATGCTCGTCGAGCGTGGTGCAGATTTGTCAGCCCCGAATAAGGACAAGGAGACTCCATTACACCTGGCGTTGCAAGCGAAACAATTCGAAGTCGCTGGCATACTTATCGAGCGCGGCATGGATGTGACAGCCCAAAGCAAGCACGGGTGGACTCCGTTACATCGGGCGCTTCAAGTAGGACAACTAGAACTCGCCTGCATGCTTATCGAACGCGGCGCGGATGTGATGGCCGAGAGTGAGACTGGAGAAACTCCGTTACATCGGGCGTTGATCCTGCCATATTGCACCAAGGTGTCGCAGAAATATGCCGAAGTAGTTCGCATGATTCTCGAGAACAAATCAGATACGACAGCCCATGACAAGGATGGGCCGACTCCATTTGACTTGGCACTACGGGGTCGGCTTACGGAGGTTGCAAGTGCCCTTCTCTGGCATAGTACCAAAACTGGCGTTGACAAGAACATGATGTACGGTTCAAGCGCAGACGCGGAGCGTAACGTCTAGCACGTCCAAGTCCACTTATCTTATCATCATCTCGCCGCTGGCAAACCCATGATTATTCAGACCTAGCACACGTGATTACACCCTCCCACACCCTTGCTCAACTCGTACTCGATAGTTCTCTGCTAGTATCCCTCGTACATATCATCCCAGATATGACACATAGCTCAAATTCACCACCGTTCAGCCCTACTAGTAGTAGTAACCACGCACTCACATTAACAATGCTCCATTCATTATCCAGCAACTTCGCAGCAGCCTCACATTCGGGCATTCGTCTCGCTCCCAGGGAGAGCATCATCTTATGTATGTGGCTGGAAATAAATTTTGCGTCGGTGTTGCGTACAAGTCAGCCTTGACTTCATTTGATGTCTGGATCGCAGGGCTGTCGGCATATGCGTACTACAAACAGATTGATGACGAACTTGTTCCATTTGATATCTTTTAGAGCGTTGTTCGGCTTCACGATGAATTCGCATTGGTAGATATCCGCTCATGCATAACACGACAAGGGGTTTGACAGGCAGCACTTGACGCCATTGACCAAGGATGAGGACGATGGTGCGCAATGAAATTTACTCCATTAAGAAGCGTTGAATCAGTTAAATTGTTCTTTTGCAGTTACTGTCATGCCCGCCTTGCAGAAACACAAATATAATTGATCTCTTCATTCTCTGATGCGTCCTCTAGAGTTAAGACACTTCGACCTCGTAGAATTTGTATGTGTAACACATGTACGTCAGCACTGTGGTATGGGGATTTAGATGGTTGGCTCGCCTGGACGTTCAAGTTCAAGCAAAGAGGGAGTGACACTAACATTGACAAGGGACGGCAAAGGCCGCATGCTGCGGCCCGGGATTGTCTCACAACACAACAATGGATTGTCGTCTTTGGTTTCTGTGCCGCGCAGCATTGACTGCGGGTGAAACATCCTTCAAAAGCCTGCGTTCGTCTGAATCCATCAACAGAACATTTTGAAAGGAAATATGGTTCCAACAACCGACCTCAGGGAGGTTATCTTCATCAACCACCCAAACCTCATATTTCCCTCCATCGCAACAGTATCCGCATTTTTTGCCCTCTCTCCTACCCCGTCATTTATTCCCTTGACGATTCTCGTCACGACTGTATTGGTCTACACTCGCATCGCTTACCCTCGCCCTCATGCAGCCAGAGCCATTTTTGGGGCAATTGCTGGCATTTCGCTCGCCTCGACCCTTTCTCATATCATACCGTCAATCCACGCACTTTCCTCAACTGCCTCATCCATTTTTTCGCTGTGGTTAATATCTTCTCTCTCATCCGTCATAGCACTTGGTGCTGTGATTGTATCTGACCGTATCAGTCTCCGCCTCAATAACCCCTCTGCCAAACTTACTCTCTTCCCCACTTTCTGGGCCACTGTCTGGCAAACCATCTCCCATACAAGTTCCGTTGGCCACCTTGTAACATGGAGTCCAGTAACCGGTATCACAAGCTATGAGTGGATGAGACCTTTTTTCGGAGCATGGGGAAGAAACTGGCTTGTTGGTGCGTGGGCAATAGTAATCGCAGAAGTCGTCGGTACATGGTTTATTGGGTCTGGAGATGAGCCTGAGCCCGAACCGCAAGGGCCCCTTATCCCGGGCCTTGTCTCCGAGGGTGAGCCTCAAGTCCCTCAACCAAGAAGGCCTACTTCCTCCCCGGGACCCCGTCGTACACTTTCTCTCGCCACAGTCCTCCTTGTTCTAACCGGTCCATCTTTCTTTTCACCGGTTATCCCTCTTTCACCTTGGTCGACTTCCTCTACCCCGCTCCCTGTTGGCTGCGTCCTCCCCCATCCGCCTTCATCTGGTGACGGAACCCCCCCTTTGGACAGGTTTATCGCGGAATCCAAACAACATAACGGTGCCCGTATCCTTCTCTGGCCTGAGGGTGCATTGAGGTTTGAAACTATAACTCAACGAGAGGAAGCTATCGAAAGAGTGCGAAATGAGACCAAAGGCCCGCTTGTTGGCGTCACCTTCACCGAACCAGTGCCAGCCAGTGCTGAATGGGTACACTCCCGCGATGGAAAGTGGCGCAATGGTCTAGTATTAGTTGGGCCGGATGGGCCTGTTGCAGAATACTACAAGCGTAATTTGGTTCCAAGTACGTATCCAAATATAGAAATAATTCTCGCATTCACCGTTGCCGTTACAGTTGCAGAATCCTACGCACTCACTGAATCTCGAAACGATCCCGAGATCTATGAACTTGAGCTCCACGGGTCCAACAAGCACAAGGAATGGACTCCAGTCCCCCCATATGAGCGCACAATTCCCCTCACAGCAGCCATTTGCCTGGATTTTGCAACCCCAACCATATTTACTTCGTTGAACTCCCGCCCGGCACTCATTCTAGCACCTGCACAGACTTGGCACCATGATGTCAGTATGGCAATGTGGGAGCAGGCCAGGGCCCGCGCCGAAGAAGCGGGAAGTATGGTATTGTTCTGTGATGGTGGTGCTCAAGGTGTGAGTGGAGTCGCTGGCCATGGCATACGAGAGCCTGTCCAATCTGGAACTGGGTCTTGGACACGCACTATCGGCGTCCAATGGCCATTCAATCAGCGTCGTACGCTATACATGTGGGGAGGGGAGTACTTACCAGTTGCTTTCGTGTGGTTGCTTGTGGGGGGTAGCTGGGTCTGTGAAGTTCTAATCCGGGACGGGTCTCTTCATGGTATCCGTGGGGCCGCGGCCGTCCCATTTGTTCGCTTGGGAGAAGCAGTTGGTAGAGCAAGGGTATTTTTCCGACGCCCTACACCTGTCCAAGAGGAGCGGCAACCCTTGTTGACGTAAGTCACGTAACCAAACGTTTGCTTCTTTCCGAGTTGTCAATTATTCTCTGCATCTGCCTTGCTTTCTCGTTTCGTTGTTTTTTCGATAGGGCCTTCTTTACGCACTGTAACAAATTCGAAAGCATTCTCAAGTTATGGAGGAGTAAGGTTTACAGGCTGTAATTACAGCTGATTCCAAAAACCATGTCATGCGCCATTTTGTAATGTGGCACCAGTAAACTCCGATGCATTGAGCATTCACACTGGTTATGTATTCTGAGTGTGCTGCACACATCCGTGGCCTTAGCAACTTCATAGAAATATGTAGCGACCCAGTGAGGTCCCACTTGCAGAGTAGTGGAGTGTGCGCAAGCGTGCATGACTGCCATCGTCGCCACCAGCGCTTCACCTTCTCAGTTCTCAAACTCAGCGTAGCCCTTCATTTACATCCCTGACACTGCCGCGTGTGCCCGCGGCCGTAGCAGCTTCGAGGACACCTGTAGCAGACATAGGTTGGCATTACTACAAAGTATAACGCCCTGCGGAGACCTGTGTAACCATTAGCGACGCTTCCTGCCCCTAAGGGGTCACTAGTACTGACAGAGGCTAGCAGATGATGTGAGTCATGCACACTAGTTCACGCTCTACTACTCTTCAAGTGATGCCACACTGTTCAGGCGCATGTTTTCTTTGTGCCGTTAAGGCTGCGCGTAGGTGCCACAATGTCAAACAGAAGGGAAGGCTGCTGAGCCTAAGGGGTCACTGACAGAGGTCGTACTTGATACAAGTCGCACACGCTAGTGCACGCTCTGTCGCTCTGCAGGTAATGCCGCACTGGGCTGTTACACGCCTACTCGAGGCTGCTAAGGCTGCGGGCACATGCGGCAGTGTCAAGGATGTAAATGAAGGGCTACTGAGCCTGAGAAGTTGAAGCGCTGGACCGCTGGTAGTCGACGATGCCAGTCATGCACGCTTGCGCACATTCCACTACTCTGCAATTGGGACCTCACTGGGCCGCTACATGTCTTTTCGAAGTTTCTAAGGCCGCGGATGTGTGCAGCAGACTCAGAGTACATAACCAGTGTGAATGATGCACCTCAACGGAGTTTGCCAGATGCCACATGATATAATAAATTTTTTCAAAATGGGGCATGAAATGGTTTTCGGATTTCGCTGTAATTACATGACCGCAACGAAATTGAAGTTCACTCTGGCCGACCAGACCGAGCCCGGGCTGTTCGTACGAGCGCAGCCATGCACCCCATCTTACACTATGATTCGTACTGGAGTAATCGAGGATAGATACGCGTGATCCTATTCACCTTTTGCTGTGTGATTTCTTCAATAAGAGTGTTTGAACAGCACACAAAGACTCGGAGTACTGCACTCGGTTATATCGGGTTGCCCACTGACGTTGCAGCACTGGTCTCTTTCCTCGCTTCTAAGGAATCTCACCTCATCACCTGCCAGTCGGTGGGTGTCTCGGCTTCTTATCAATCGTCTGACAAGAGTAACATGCGGATCAGCATACTACTAAGCTAAACGGGGGTCGGTACTTCGATCAAAAGTACAGCGGCTTCGCACAACAGGTCATTACGAACAGTTAATGGAGGGGCAGGACTCCTAGGGCCCCAAATAATGCACATTAAAATAAAAAAAGTACCGCCTTGAGCTTGCACAGAGATAATGTCAAGCGTCGTCCACACAACCTACAAGACCGCGATGCGCCGTGATCACGTGATCCGGCGCCCGCCCACTCTCCCCTGGCGTACTTGGGGAGACCTGCTCGCTTTTAGGATTCCATCTTAACCCAAACCGATGGAGTATTCGGCTGCCCGCGCGAGACACGGGCGATGGATGAGGTACAAGACAGATCCGTGTATGCCGCGTAGTCGCGTGCGTTGATAAAAGCATATCATCGTAAACATTCGTGGTAATGAACACGTCCCTGCTCGCGAGACCGCTCTCCCGCAACGCTCTCCCGGCCTCCTCGATGCTGTACGCCTGAGTAGTATCTGGATCTCATGGAGATAGTTTGTTCGACCCGGTCTATTGGTCCCTACCCGATGCCGAGCATTCACGGGATAGTGTTGCCCAATGACGCGGCAATCGGAAACGCCTACAGGAGCCTGAGGCTGGTGACAGCAACTAGATCGTACATATACTATACTCTCTCGCTTTTTCCGCGGTCTTCGATCTTCGGACCGGTAATGCAAGGCCGAAAGGTTATAGAAATTGATCATGTAAAATCCCCGGGTCCTGCTCACATGTCGCATACGCGCCACTCACGTGCCCATTATCAGAACCATCGCGGATCGCTTTAGCCGTTGGGACGTATATTTTGGTTGGAAAGTTCGGGAAGCAGCCCGGGATATGATATCATATGATGGAAACGCACCCCAAATGACGCGATCCTCCGCTGTGCGGCGAACATTGAGCGCTGGATTCCTCCGACACTGCGGCTGGAACTGAGGTTTTCAGAATGTATGTGGCCATATTTTTGCGCGCGGATCGCAGGGAAAATACGGTGCTCGATTGACCACATCTTGTATCGTCGGAGGGCACACCAATTCTCCCTTAGACATCTCGAAGGTTCCTCTGGTCACGCCATTCACCTAGGCCCAGGACGCTGGGGTCAAGCGTGTCGGATTTTGTTCCCATAGAGCGAGCATGACGTCAGAAATTTTTTTGGTGACATCGGGCGCAGTCACGGTAGCGAGACTCTGCTGTCTAGACGTAGTGAGGTTCTGTCGCAGTTGATGACATGTGAATAGAGTTGTCTGTTGTGTCATTTTTCAAATGGAAGAATGCTGGACATTCATGAGGTAACTTACAAGACTGGGGAGAGAGTTAGCGCCACTAATGAGTCAAATTTTAGAGGGCCTTGTCAAGTAGGCTGACATTCAGAATCACGTCAAGTAGCCAAGGTCTACGAGTCTTATAGTGGGGACAGTACCAACATGCTGTATCTGCAGCCAAACGTCAACACGACAACCAATGGGTCTTACCTAAATCTTTGTGCGAGTCGGTGGTACAGCGTAAAATTTGACTAGTGCCCGAGAGCTGCAAAAGTTCTCAGTTTCAATATGCGCTAGTGCAGCCTCGAAACAAAAACGGGCGCGACAGCGCTATATGCCATCAGAGTTGCATTGGCGGATCAGAATATCACGTCCCTAATAGGTGGCCAGAGAGAGGATGGTGTCATCAGTGGTCGGAGTAACGTCCATTGCGGCGGGAAGATAAATGGTCAGTGAATTCTGATATAACAAAACGACTGCGCTACAGACAACGGGTCTTATAGTCCAGGATGAAGAAAAGGATGGAATGGCATGCAAAAAGGTGTAAACATCATCATCGCAGATGCCTGAGAGGTGAGTGGGCTAGACACAAAGCAAACGAGATGGCATGGGAGAGAGCGACTCGAGAGGAGGTTGAGAAGAGAGGGAGAAGAACTACAAAGTCGTAGATACCTTAACGTGCATTGTGAGAAGGTCGGATCCTGAATCTCTGTAGTTGCATACATCGGGCTGGATATTATCCAGGTGAACATACGACGGATAAGTGAGAACTGCCCTAAAGCACGAAAAGGACTGTCAAGTGGGTTATCTTTGAGTGGCTTGACTGAACGTGTTTTCCGGCGCCTAAACCCCTTATCTACGATTCATGGCAATCGCCAACCCCTGTTAGCACTTGAAAGCGACTCAGTGGGGTTGACAGATGGAACGGAAAACACATAGATCACTGACTGGTGTGAGTTTAATTAGAGAAGGGACGGGAAATTGGGGTTCACAGACCCGCGAAGGATAACCACCAACAGAAGGACTGCTGCAGCAATGCAGTCTACTACCGAATGATAACGTCAGTTCCCATATGGTATTGGGATATTGGGACATCAGACAAGCGTGCCTTATCCGAAACGCTTGTTTTATGACTCAATATCTCAATAGTGTCGGACATGGCACCTGTGGCGCGAGGTAAATTTCAAGCATGCAGGGGCGTGGCGTATGGGGCTCCGTTGCGCCCCATGGGCCTGAGAACCATAGAGGTCATCATGATGAGAAGAGAAGATTGATTTTGGGAAATTGATCACGATGGACATGCCATAGTTCGACAGCTGCGCAACGCATGCACAGGCCGTAACGCCTGCGCGTGTAGGGGATGCACCGCATTTCGGCAGCACCTGCCCGCCCTAACACGAGGCCGAGATGCACGACTTCTATCGTTGCCGTTCACGGTAGTATTCGGATTGATTGACCCCATCAGGTGAACACGCTCCAGTCGCGCCGCTAGGGCGCTCGTTGGTCAACAAAGTCCTTGGGATCTAGCGGTCGGAATTCCCCCCCCCAGATCAAGTCCTTTCAATCCCGGACTTGACGACGACGCGACGTTCGGGTCCAAGAGCTTCCTACGGTCGAGGCTCGTGCGTAGCCTTCGTGGCTCTACGAGCAGCTCGGCAGAGCGGTCAACCACGCCTGTTCCTGGGGACGTAACGCGTCAAGATTCGGATCAACCATCCACAGGAAGAACAAATGGCACAGAGGCGTTGAGCACGGTAGTCGAGGAGGATTTGGAAGATTGGGTGGATGATTTCGAAGCCATCAGCCTATCGGATGTCCCAGGTGTGGTCGGTCAAGAAGCCGAATCCGTCGTTGGCTCGTCGTCGTCGTCGACCTCCGAATCCTCCTCGACCCATTCCTCCCAACGGACGAGACAGTCTCAATCTCAGCCACAGCCACAGCAGCGACAGCGTACGACTAGCAAGACATCGAGACGATCTCACAAATCTTCACGTCGGGAAGCAGAGCTCAGACTGATCCTTGACTTTCCACTTCCACCGACATTTATACCCACCCCGCCGAAAACCAAGACACCTCCACCTTCTCGACCTCCTCCCGAAGTCGCTCCCGTCAACGACGACGCATCTGTTTTCTACGATTACGATCCCTTTCGTGCCGAGCCCTTTCGCGATCAGGACGCCGCAGCAGAAGTTGCATCACAGAGTATCGCAGAGACAGGTGCACCACGCGTAGACTCGTCCGCATCATTTTACACTGCCCATTCTCGATCGGCTTCACCTACCCCATCCTCGTTCGTCCTTCCACCCCCGAGTCCACGCCGCTCTGAACGACAGCAACGACCCCCACTCTCACCGTTACAGCTTCGCTTCCCTGACCCCTCACTCTCATCCTCACCTCAGCTATCCCATTCTGCGACTCTATCGACCTCACACCGCTCTGTCAGAACTCTGACCAAAGCCAGTGCAACGTTGAAGCGATTGGGGAATCGAACACGCGAGACTCTCACGTCACTTCGAGCGCCGAGGCCACGAAGAACGACACGTGTTAAGCACGTTTCCCTCGACCACCTTCCCCACTCCTCCCCCTCACATCCAAGGCCGGTGTTACCCGACTTCCACCCAGAGGCATTTGATATCTCTTTCCCCGCCGTCGAAACCCCTCGTATCAGTCCTCGTGCATCACGCGTCGCACGTTCCCATCCGTCTGTCCAATCATTCTACGCCTCTCTCGAAGGGTTCCTCACATCTCATCTTCACAGCGACGAATCGAATAGGCGCAGCCGATTCAAATCAGCGCCGACTTTACTTCTAACGTCTGACCGCGATCCATCCAAGCCAGTGGAAGTGCCTTCGGCTGAGATAGAAGTGGTACCTCCTACCCCACCGCTGCCCCCTACACGCACAGATCGGCCACTTCCTCCGCTACCTCGTGAAGCCTACCAATTTGTTGATCCCTCTACCTTGACCAAGTCGACTTCCGTCTCACCCGCTAGTGGGCATCGACGTTCTTCTCCCCCTTCTCCTTCTTGGCAATCGCGAAACGTCCGCGAGCTTGAAATTGCTGTTGCGAAGAAGTTGGAAGCATCATCTGTTGCCTCCTCTCGATCTGCCTGCGGTTCAGATACTGAGGACGTTCCCACTGTTCATTTCCCAAAGGCAGTTCAAACACAGACACCATCGCCCTCGACAACCTCGTCATCTACACGTCTCCACGGTGAAGTTGTGCGTCTTCGGGGTCGAGTAAACATCCAGGACACTACACCCCGTCAGATTACGTTGAGATCCCTAACCCCTTCCAATAAGACTCCTTCCGAAGCCACTGTCGTTGTCCGGACTCGCAGCCGATCAAGACGTAATCGTTCGGGTTACCCCAGTCAACCGCGACTCGTCATTTCTACTGTCCCTCCTAACCCCACTGTTCGCCCTCGACCACGCACGTCGTCTGTGACTAAGGCTACGATTACCCATTATCGCCGATCTTTACTCGAAACCAGGAAAAAGGGACGTCCCCGGAAGGAAGATTCTGCCAAGTTTGCCACAGGTGCCAAAGTCCCAAAGGCACGTTCCGAGCTGTCCATTAAGCCCTCCCACATTAACCTTTCTACTTATTATAGACACGTTCATCCTCTAATTCATATCGGTTAGCGGTGACAAATCAGCCCACTGTCTCTCGAGTCCCGCCTTTGGAGATTGTCCCCGTTTGTGAGTGTGAGCACGCCTTATCTAAACACACGTGCTGACTCGTGGTAGCTACTTTCGACTCGACCGGATCTTCTTCTTCGTCTTCTTCCACGCCTCCGGCTAGTGCTCGCCACCTCGCTCTCTCCCAACGTGCCCCTCACAACCGTAGAGCATATTATAAACAGACGCTCTAGTATCACCTCCTTAACGGTATAATGTCTTCTTTCAACGCGTTCGGTAAACCTGCAGAGACAGTGGACTTTGGGGGGGAAGTGGATTACGCAAGCTACGAGTGGTTTAAAGACCCTCCGCCTCGTCCAGAGGTAGTCTCTCTTCTTACTTTTCCCTATGTTACTGACGCATATATGTAGCCTGCGATCCCTCAGGGCGAACCTTACGTCCCACCTCCCACAGTCATCGAGAGGAATAACATGTGTGACTTTGCCCTCCAAGCGGCTCCCAATGTCCTGTTCGGGCGCTATAAACAGTACGGACAGGTGCATATATATCCCTCCTTCCTTTCTCCCATCCGCTTTTCTTTGCGCTGATGACATTCTCCCCTCGAACCCATAATATAGCTGGGCGTGCTCGCATGGTGCGCAGAGTTTAGCGAGATGATCGACGAGCTCAAGCGGCTCGGAATTTCGGGAGACATGTTCGTCTCTACGAGAGAGGCGGCTCTGAAAGCGTGCGAGGAGATCCTACGACTACAGCTCGATATCAAGATGCAAATCATCTTGATCCATCTCTCCTCGCAGGTCGCGCGGCTTCGGCGTTTCCTCGATGCCGAACACGTGTGGGAGGACTACCCAGACACGCATTTCCCGCTTGATCCCCACGCGTTCTCATGACCACTGCGGCGGGTCTCTATGGCGCTTCAATTTTTTTTTTCTTTTGGTCAGTCTAGGCAACGAGTCCCTTGGCACTTTGTATCTGCCGTTACATCACGTATGTTGTCTTCTATCTGTTATAATATTTTCTCCTCTTTGTTCTTTGTCCAATGCCATGAATCGGATCAGCAAGTGCCATGATGCACGTCTACATAACACCTCAATCTGACTGTCGTCTGTTTCCGTATCGCTCTCCGATATTCTTCTCTCATCACTAAATTAATATACACCTTTTCAAAGACAACAAAGCATGAGTAGTGCCCGAGTATCGTCATTGTCAACACATAAAAAGTCAAATTACAGAAAACACAACTACGTAGTCCATAATTATAATGCACCAACCGCCCTGCGAGAAGTGTTGGTAGGGAAAACAACCATGTCATGTGTGCAAAAAAAAAGTGGGAATAAAGTTGATGAGGAAAACGATTACCAACAGGATCAAGGGTTCATGAGAGGAGTGAGGAGCAGAGCTTCGTGTGAAGAGAGGCAGAATATGGCAAAGGAAAAAAAAACAATCAGCATGATGCAGAGTCTCTGTCGGTATCTCTGTCTTCTAGATAACGCAAGGTGTCTCATAACGGTTAGGGGACGAAGTAAGGATTTACCAAGAGCGTACGAAAGAAAGCGACCATATCTGGGAGAGAAAGAAGAAAAGAAGATCTAAAAGGAGAGTGGGAGATGAAAAGAATGGGAGTTGTGTGTGTCATGGCAGGCAGGTCGTGCAGGAAACCTCAATGCGTTGGCGAGACAACACTCACACCAGCGTACTTGTTCCAATACTCCGCTTTCACACCATCATCCTTCTCAGTAAACGACGCCGGAAGCGGGCTAGGGCGAAACGTCGACTGGCGCGGTGGCGCGGGCAACGGATTACGCGTCGGTGTCGGGGGTGTGCTTTCCGGCGAGCCGATACTTGGTATATTCGCCAAATCAGGATAGCTCCTGACCCCACTCGGAAAATCGTACATCGTCCCTTGCATCGTCTGCGTGAACGACCTTGGTTGATGATGCGGCTGCGACGGTCGCAGAGACGAGGACGAGGAAGGTGGTGGCGGCGAGTGGACTCCTGTCGGGAACGGGAAGCCTTGTTGGAGCTTGTACGACGTATGTGTTGAACCATGGCCGACTCCGTTGACACTTGTCGTCGAACCGACGTCGCCTATGGATTGCGCATAAACAACCTGTGGACCCTCAAGGCCATAAGCCACGCTCCTGCCTTTCCACAACCGATCCATCTCCCACACCTCGCGCGCACGCAGTGCATTCATTTCCGCGGCCGGCGTCAATTCGGAGGTCGGTCGGGGGGGCTGCGACTGCGAAAGGCGGCGCTCTGGTCCATGCTTAGGCGAAGGCATGCCGCTTGGGCGCGCGCTAGGTACAGTTGGCGAGCGACGGACTTCTTTGCCTTCTGTCTGACTAGTGCGATGGCGGCCCGAGCTGCTGTCCTTCGTCCGTGACTTGCGCGATTCGTTTTTCAAGGGAGCTGGAGTTGGGGCCTTCACGGCATGATTGGTAATCTCGAAACACTTGAATTAAAGAAAGTAGTATCATTACCTTCTCGATTGTCATCCTGTCTTGCCGCTTGGCGTCTCGTCTCTCATGGTCCGAGTTGGTCCGCCTCGCGTCCTCCTTCTCTTTCTTAGTCCTTGAACGTTGCCGGCCCCCACCAACGACGTCCCATTGCTCACCTGCCACAATAATACTTTGACCTGTCGATGGCACAGCTCCTGTGCTTGGATTCCGTACGAGGTGGAACGTCTCAGTCTCACGACTACGCACGGAGCTGTTTGCACGCGATACTTGATTCTTTATCTGTGACGAGTCATGCGAGGGAGGTGTCTGAGATTCACGTGGGGACGGGGCGTGGGGTGACGAAACAATCGGGGTGATAACGGGTGACGGGATTGACCGGTGAATGGAAGGAGATTCCGTAGTCTGCTCCTTCACAGGGGGATTGTTAATACGAGTGGGCTCTACGTATGGCGTTGGGGGGTTTGCAATAATCGAGGCACGAGAAAGTGGAGAGTCATCGATTGCAGGTGGTGCTGACACGGAAACCCGCCCTGTCGCGGGATGGGTCGGTGGCGATACAGGCGCTGACGCAGGAACGGGCTTGGCAGAGGGCGGCGAAGAAGCAGTGGCGCGTTTTTCATCTTTTGGAAAGGCCCGGGGTATCGGAACGGGAAGAGAAGATGGGAAGGTGGACTGCGATTTTTGTCCATCTTCTCCCGGGGTCGTTCGTGTTGTCAGAGATGCCGGGCTCGTCGTTGTCGTGGCTCCGTTGGGAGGTTGTATTAAAGCTGACAGCGACTCAAACTTCGGGACCTCCAAGTAGGCAGGAGATGACGGCGGCACAGGAGGGGGCAGCGGTTTCTCCCTAGCCTGAGGAGGCAACGGTACTGGAGCCTGGGCGGTCCTACTCGCAGGGAGAGAGTAACTTTGGTTGGGTGGAGAGTTATCAACCGAACTGGGGGCATCAGGGTTGACGACGGTGAGGCGTCCGATAGAGTAAGAAACCTCTAGAGACGACAGTGAGTCACGCTTTTCATCTTGTGTCTGTTCTCCAGCTCCTGCTCGCTCATCCTCCGGCGTTCCAAGTGGTGTCGAGTCTGGAGACGGGGTCGTCCTTGCCTGAGGAGGGGGCACGCGTGTGCTCTGGCGATTCTCTGATGGAGACATCGGACTTGCCAAAGACGGTGGGCGCGTCGTGACTGAAGTACGATCGGTAACTTGTAATGATTGTCTCCGGGACCCATCGTTACTAACGTCCAGGCTACCTCCCCGGGAATGCCCGGGTCGTCGCATGATGCTTAAACGGCGGGCAAAACGGCCAAGCAAGGAGGAATGTTTCTGCCTCTTCTCGGAGGGAACGACAGACGAGATGGTCTGAGCAATGGAAGATGTCGAAGCCGACTTGAATATGCTTTGACGCTTAAAAATTTTGCTCGTCACAGTATGGGAAGATCCGACGGAAGGCGTCCTAGAGGGGGTCTCGGGAGCCGGTGGTGAAGAAGAGGAACCAAAGATGCCTTCAAATGGCTTCCGCTGCTTTGTGAGCTTACGCGTGATGGCGACGGGTGGTGGTGAATCCTGATCAGCAGAGTGGAGATGAACCGCAGAAGTCGATTGAGATAAGGGTGAAGGCGTAGTGGTCCGATGATGTGTACCCGGGGCTTGAGCGGACATGCGCGAACGGCTTCGTGGGGAAAGGTGCGCCTGAGGTCGCTCACTCAGTGCAATTCATAAATCCAATAAAATCACGTACATCTGGTACATCTGGGGACACCGGGTTCCGGTCTCCGTTCAAACCTAGCCCGTCGTAGGGAGACTCGTGGTGCCAATTGGTTCCGTGTGGATCCGAGGCGTCGAGAAGGTCGACGTTGTCAGCGGCGTTGGATATTTTCCGGGTGCGCCCTTTGCCGGTGGGGTCTGGGATACGTGTCTCAGAGGAACTGGGGGTAGGGAGGGATGTGCCAGAGGGGGTACGACTGGGGCTAGCTGTCGAAGTAGGCTCGGTTGACATTGGGGGGAAAGCAGGAGAGAATACAGAGGCGGGTCTGTTGGGCGGCAGTAGGTGCACATTTCTATAAAAGCGTGGGCCCACAGGATTGTGTATTGGATACCTGCCGCGAAACTGACGAGTGGTGGCAGCCGCCAGTTCGCCTTCAGTGTGATACCATGAGGGTAACTCCTTGAGGGACTCGGGGATGATGGAACGATTAGGACTAAATGGTGGGAGGTCTGATGAGGGCTCTCTGGAAATGGGGCCGGGCGCATGTACAGTCTCTGTCGGAGAGTCCTGAGAGGAAGGTCGGTTGGGGGGAAGAGCGCGGGGTGTTGAAGAGGGAGGTGTGTCTGTGCTTGTTCTCCTCACGGGTTTGCGAGAAAAAAGGGATTTCTTGGGAGATTTTGAGATTTGGGAGGAAGAAGGGATCATGCCAGGAGGAGGAGGAGAAAGAGCATCGGCTTGCGAGTCTTCCTCGACAGACACAAAACCTGATTGCAACTGGGGCGAGAAAGCAACCGGGCGTCAGCAATTAATCCAATTCATTTCCGACCAAAAACGTGGCAACAGTTCGAACCACCGCCAACCGTCCACACACCTCCTCATAAGGCTCAAGCCCAAACACCTGATGTTTCCACGTCGTCTGCATTCTTCTGCGATTGAGGAATGGGTAGAGGACAGAGCAGGTCCCATCACTTGATAACGTCCCCTCTTATTAGGTCCCGAGGCTAACTATAGACATCTCCCTGCGCCAAGTCTTCCTCCTCCCAAATCCAGCAGCTCACGGAATAAACCAGTTTTCGAACCGAACCGATTGCCTTGCCCATGTCTCGTGTCGGAGACCTTGTCCTCCGGCTTCACAAATGCTCCTGCACAGTCAGTTCCTGCACTGCTCCTGCACGATCCCCCCTAGGCTGTCTACCTGACAGACTTGATGATTCTTTCTCGTGTTAGTCACTCATTCTCTAATTTCACCACCATTCTCAAGACCATCGTGGTGTACCTTGCGATTTGGGTCCACCAGACAACCCAAGTCCTCTAAACGGGACCGCGAGTGCATGTTTTAATCATTAATTGGGTCTAGACGTCGGCCTATATCGGCATCTACGACAGCTCCACAATGCGGTGGCCTCTTGAACCTGCACGAGGAAGTCGTCTGCACGGATAGCACTGCGTCTGCATGGTTACTTGGACACTTCGAGAGATCTCATCCCTTCACCTTCTGTAAGTGCAAAGAAGTTCCTTCTCGTCAATAATAGGCTAAGAGTTGCTAGGGATGTGGTCAGCCCTTTGCATGGGGCACGAAGGGGAGGAGCTGATTGATATGACTATGAATCCGTCACATTGGAGCACGCGGCACGCGGTGTGGCACAGGTGATTCACTTGACAGGCTAGAAAGGCCCCCCTAATCACAGTGTATTCCCTTAAAGCATCGTAATACTGCGTACGAGATGGAAAATCAGAGGCTAAACGCTCAGTCAAGCCAATTCTCAAACCGAGAGGCTCGGGAGAATTGTGCGGGAAAAAAATGATGCCTTATCTCATATCCTTATCTATACAATCTTGATGTGATGTGGCCACTCGATTCCAAGACCACCTCTTCCGAGTCATGGCCCTTCGAATCTTGGTACTCGGCGGAGGAGGCCGGGAGCACGCATTGGTGTGGAAGCTCCATCAGTCAAGCCTCGTGGACCATATCTTCGTCTGCCCGGGCAATGGCGGCACCGAGCTCTCTCCCAAACTAACCAACGTGAACGTCCCAAATCCAACCTTTCAGAACTTGTCCCAGTGGGCCGTCGCAAATGATGTGAGTTGGGTTAGTTCTTGCAACCGATGTACTGAAAATGCCACAAAGATCAACCTCGTCATCCCAGGACCAGAACAACCATTAGTAGACGGAGTGGAGTCTTATTTCCGCAAAGGTGCCTTCCAAGCGTTCCTACTAATCCATCTATTATCCTCCGGGATTTATGCTACATATATGCTATAGTCGGAATCCCTGTATTTGGCCCAAGCGCCCTTGCTGCACGGATGGAGGGGTCCAAGGCCTTCTCCAAGGCTTTCATGACGCGACATGCCATCCCCACTGCCGCATTCCGCGTCTTCACTTCCTCGCAAGTTGACGAGGCGCTTGACTACGTTAAGACATGCGGACATAAGGTGGTGCTCAAAGCGAGCGGGCTCGCGTCGGGCAAGGGCGTCCTCATTCCCGAGACCACCGAAGATGCGATAGCCGGTCTGAAAGAAATAATGGTCTCACGCGTGTTTGGGTCCGCGGGTATGTCACCTTTGACTACCTCTTGTCCACCCATTGCGTGACATTCGGACAATCTGCACCAATTTACAGGCGATGAGGTCGTCATAGAAGAATTGCTCGTTGGACCAGAGATCTCTGTCCTCGCATTCTCCGACGGATATACCGTCATACCACTCCCAGCAGCGCAGGATCACAAACGGATCGGGGAAGGTGATACGGGGCTCAATACAGGTGGAATGGGTGCATATACGCCTGCCCCAGTGGCAACCCCTGCCGTCATGAACCAAATCACACGCGAGACACTGAAACCAACGATTGATGGGATGCGGAGAGAAGGTTCGTTACTAACTTCTTTTCGCTTTGACAAGCTGAAAACCATTCGGACTAGGCTATCCTTTCGTCGGCCTTTTGTTTACGGGCTTTATGCTGACAGACTCAGGACCAAAAGTGCTAGAGTACAACGTCCGCTTCGGAGACCCAGAGACGCAGGCACTGATGTTACTCCTCAGCGAGGACACTGACCTGGCTGCAGTCATTCTGGTACGGAGCTATTCTTATCTGACTCATGCCATGACTGTGCGTTTACCCCCTTGAGTAGGCCTGTGTCGAACGACGTTTAGATTCTGCGGCAATAACCACCCGACAAGGATTTGCCGTTTCCGTCGTTTTAGCATCCTCAGGGTATCCTGGCAGGTTTGAGAAAGGGAAGACCATCACAGTTGGAGAGGTTCCGTCCGGTACACCCATACAAACTCTTTCTCACGTCGCGACACTGATATTCTTTCTCAGATGTGGTTGTCTTCCATGCAGGGACCGTTAAAACAAAGGACGTGGTACAGACTTCTGGTGGCCGCGTCGTTGCCGTGTCAGCCTACGCCCCATCGTTACAGGAAGCTCTTGACCGCGCATATCAAGGTGTGGGGCAAGTAAACTTCGATGGGAAAGTGTATCGTGGAGACATCGCTCATCGGTACGTCTGTCAAGGAACGTTATCACAGCCCTGCCGTTGAATTGAAAGAAATTCGATATGAAGAGGGCTAAAAGCAGCCGCCTCAGCACCACCAAGTCTCACCTATGCGCAGGCAGGCGTCTCGGTTGATGCAGGGAACGCGCTTGTCGATGCGATCAAACCACATGTGCGCTCGACGCGTCGCCCCGGCGCGGATGCA
The DNA here is from genome assembly GCA_003316425.1 of Russula lepida. NCBI lineage: Eukaryota > Fungi > Basidiomycota > Agaricomycetes > Russulales > Russulaceae > Russula > Russula lepida. The sequence continues at coordinate 94,939 of QFEZ01000441.1, read as the reverse complement.
GAAATCGGTGGTTTCGGTGGTGTCTTTGACCTCAAGGCCGCCGGATACACCGATCCGCTACTCGTCAGTGGCACTGATGGCGTTGGCACAAAACTCCGTATCGCGATTGATGCGGGCGTGCACGATACTGTCGGTACGTGCGGACACCAACCCCCCTCCCGGGTTACTGAGAAAGGTTTGCAACAGGTATTGACTTAGTGGCCATGTCCGTCAACGATCTGGTCGTGCAGGGCGCCGAGCCGCTCTACTTCCTTGATTACTACGGCTGCGGCAAACTCGACGTCGCGGTCGCTGCTGAGGTGGTGAAGGGAATCGCCGTGGGCTGTCAACAAGCGGGCTGTGCCCTCATCGGCGGAGAGACAGCTGAAATGCCCGGGATGTACCAGTCAGGTGTGTATTTCATAAAAAGGTATACTTATCCATTACCAACGCTTTACCGGCTACTCTTACTACTACACCTACCATCGTGGCTGCCACAGGCGACTACGATCTCGCAGGATTCGCAGTCGGTGCTGTCGAGCGCGCCCAGCTCCTACCACGTGATGACATCGTCCAAGGCGACGTGCTGCTCGGCCTGCCCTCAACAGGTCTACACTCAAACGGCTTCTCCCTCGTGCGCGCAGCCGTCGCGCGCACGGGCACATCCTACGCCATACCATGTCCATGGGACGCGCACACGACTCTAGGCCGGGCGTTACTAACACCGACGGCGCTCTACGCGCGCCCAGTCCTCCCTTTGGCGCGTGCTGGCCTCATCAAAGCCATGGCTCACATCACTGGTGGTGGGTTTGTAGAAAACGTGCCACGCGCGTTGCCCAAGTCCCTCGGTGCTCGCATTGATGTCGCGAAGTGGACACTGCCCCCCGTTTTCCGCTGGGTGATGCACGCAGGGGCGGTCGCCCCGAGTGAGATGGTGCGCACGTTTAATTGCGGGATTGGGATGGTGCTCGTTGTGCCCCGGGAGAAGGTAGGTGCTGCCATTGAGGCGCTTGGGAAGGCAAGCCAGGGGGAAGTTTACACCATCGGCGAGGTGGTTGGATCGCCTGGGGTTGAGATTCTCAATACAGACCTGTGGAAGGAATAAAAGGAGGCGCTGAAGCTGAAGTGAAACTAACTTGTGTTTTTTGCACCGATACAGAGAAATCACGTTGTATATGGAGAGGTCCCATACACGAATTTATTTAGCGTGAGAACGTAAACACAACCACTACTAGACTCACTCCTCCACTGCCCTCCACTGCCACTCCATCACTGCCACTGCAGGCTCCAACTGTATGCTATCATCCCAGCTTCCTGTCCTCCCTTACGTGTGAAATCTTTGGACATGTTATTATCTACAAGTTCGGCGGCTACAGATGTATTCTTGAACAAATCTGAGTAGTCTGATCTCATCAGGGAGCTAGTGTTAAAGCTTCGAGCAACTATTCTAGGCAACCTTTAGCTTCGTAAGAGAAGTCCTGTGCTCTAATGAGGTCATCATACAATTACGAAACGAAGCACAACTTCCTCGCCTTCACGTACATTGGGCGGCTATCATCCAGGACTCAGACCCCCCGAGGACAATTCATCCCAGTCGAAGTGGCGCCCTCGATCAAATTGGAGCTGGAGTTGGAGCTTCAAGATATAGAGTTCATCATTTCCGAACTTTCTAGTTGATAAAAGGTGAGCTTTTTACTTGGTCTATATTAACTGGAACAGTGCCTAAACTAGTTAGAAACCCCCTACAGTCCACTGGGTTTTAATCTCTTCATGATGATAACGCTTTTCTCTCACTGACTCTGAAAGGCCTTTGTCTTGATGGTATACAGACAAGTCCTCAAATAACCCAGACGGTTTTTGTTGATAATTTAGATCGCGGGCCCATTAAATTCCGCAAATATGAAACTTCTGGACTCCACGATGCATTTCTCAGTTTCTTAGACATTATCGGATGCTAGTGTTAGGTAAAGTTTCAGTTTCACTCCAATTAGATCTTTACGGTTGCCCGACGGAGTAAGCTCGCAGACCTTTTTATAGTTTATTTCCTTAGCGTTTCAAACAGTTGGTGTACTAGGAGCTACAACTGTCATCTTCATACACGACGACGTTGCGCAAAGTCTCTGCTACTTTGGGAAAGACATCAAAAGTCATTGATATCATCTGGCTCTCCCCGCATTTAAGAACTATGGACGCAGAACTTTCCTGACTCTACCAGACCCGTGACAATGTCCGCTGAGACTTTGCAGACGTTGCAGATCGCCGCGATCACATTAGCCTGTTTGTCAGGTTTGTTCGGTGAGTCTCATCGTTCTGCTACCGCTTGCCAGTACTTAGCTCCTTCTTCAACGAACAGGTGTATATGCTGTGCTTGTTGTGCTTGCGATATGGGCCACGTACCGGCGCGCCACAGTGTCATCAAAGAGACTGAGATGGGTCACTATCGCACTGTATGTGCATGTAGCGATTCTGTTTAATGCGTCTTATCTTCCTGCGTAGGTTTTTAGATCTTTTGGCCCATTTTATCACACGCTCTCTTCAGTTCGCACGTGCACGACTCATGAGAAATACGAACGAAGAATTGCTTAGGTGGTCAATTCCTCTGACGGTTGTTGGAAAGTAAGTTGTCACCACGCATCACACGTATTGATGTATATCAATGCGTACGTATTCCTAGTGTCACTACTACTATTGCCGTGAGCCCAAGCGTGTACTGTCTTTTCCCATTTATATCCAACTCGTCCCCTTTTTTTCAGGCCTTCCTGTCAGATGGGACCTTGGCATGGCGCTTCTACGTCGTCTTTGGTAAGAAAAAATGGGCTCTCTATCTTCCCACAGCCTCGGTCATTTTGAATGCTTGTAAGTCTCTTGGGCGTTGGCTGGCATTCAGCTCACAGGATTTCAACATAGTGCTATGCTGGTCTGCCGACGGACAGCACCTGGCCATCTACTCCAATGAAGAATTCTACAAGAAAACGCTGTTGCCAGTCACCCTTAAGATTACGGTGGTTTGGGGCTGGTTCATGTTCTTCGCCAATTCACTGATGACGGGTGGGATCATATACAAGATCATGTAATGTGATTAATTTCTAGTGCGTGGGGAGGCTCTAACCGCTGGTGCAACAACTTAGGTGGGTCGAGCGGACCGTACAGAGTTTACGCCAGAGTGGAAGAAAGAACTCTCCTAAATATACCACTGCTCTTCGTGGAGTCATCGAGTCTGCTCTCGTGACCTGGGTTGGCATCCTCCTCTTTGAGATCGGGTTACTCGCACCACCGGGCCATGTTACTGTAGGTTCTACTTTTTGACTCACAGCAGAGCGCTGAGACGAAGCCTTCTAGACAGATAAAAATGTCGGATACGTTATGCTTGCGATCATGCCTATATTCTTCGTAAGAATTTCTCTTTTGATCGCCTACTGTATCATTAGAGTTCTCACTGTGACTTCATCTTAGGGTATTTCACAGTGCTTGATCACAGCTCGTCTGGGAATTGTAAGGGAGACCCGTGATATAGATACAATTGACTACCACTCGTCGCCGTCAGACGACCAACGGCTAATGACAGTGCCCGCACTCAAAGTTTTCACGAACGTGTCCACTATCACCGATTCTCACGATTTTCAAGTAGAGATGGAGGAATCCAAGACCATGACAGTGTTGTAGGTTGTTGAATGTAGCCGGTGTCATGAACATCGCCACAGCTCCTTATGTCGATATTTGAGCGCTATCTGATCCTTAGGTTAGTTAATTGAGTGGAAGAGTCCATTTGGTGCTATTGCGTGGTATTGCAATTGAAGGCCGATGTAAGTTTGAGGGTGTACACTAGGGGTGATAGATGCACGCACAATTAATTGGGGAGCGGGGAAAGCTATTACGATATATGAATGACTGACTGGTTCCGATCTAAACTAGAACGTAAGGCTAAGCGTAGGCGAATTAATGAGCTAAAAGCTAGTGTTAGAAGTGTAAGTCCGGGTGTGTAATCGGTGTCCACACAGATCCGTTGATACACGTGTTCAGTGCGCTCCTGTTCCGATGGGTAGCACCAGTATAATGCCCAGCCATGGCGTTTTTGACCGATCTTAATTCATGGCAGAATGACTATCCGGGTCTTGTGCAGGGTGAACCTGAACGATAAAGATAAGCATCACTTTGTCCTTTGGGTGGGAACTGAATTTACCGTGACAATTCAGATCCATACGAGTGAAAAAGTTACGAGTCGCTCCTTTCGACTCGGTCCCCGGAGTGGCTGGCTAAGTCCGCTTCCAAGCTCTTTTCTGGACGCTTTAGGCCTCGGGGCTCCTGATGCGTGATGGCTTGTGGTTGAGGCGCGACTGCCACTTGACTTGTACCCGTTCCTAGCATGGAGCCGACTCTCCAACTCTCCGGCCAAGCCCACGGGCCGAACAGCATCACAGGTCGAACAATACTGTATCAAGGGTTGAGCATCGTCATGACAACTGTTGGTAATTATCCGACTGAAGACTCAGGCTCGCCCACGTTTACACGCGTCCCATTCCCTTCTGTCCCCTGAAAAATTCGACTCCAAAGGCCAACCATATAAAAAAGTGCTCGAGAGAAACTTCGGGGCGTTCTGAGTCTGACAATTACAGCGTTCAACGGGTGCCGGTGGTGGATATCGAACGTCTGCCTTTAACCCTTCCGGTTCTCTTCCGTCGATTGGAACACCCAAGATAATATGGAACCTAGGGCCGTCCAAGCAGTTGAATGCACCTTTCCTGGTTGGGTAACTACAAACTTTTTACTTTGATATATTAACGTAGGCCATGTCGGATTCACCCAAACCTGAATCTGAATTTTAGTGCATGATCTACATGCACGAGCTCTGCATACCTGCACACCTATACAATCGACCTTGGCATTCAGTAACTCCATGGAGATGCCGTTTTCTTGATTCCATATGACCAGTAACAATGCTGGCGGGTGAAGCGCCGATACAGATCCGACTATTTTGATGCATCACTACCTCATCACCCGAAAATATAAATTCCGCGGTGCCACATGTACGACTGAGGAGTGAGCTCGAATTTCTTCAAAAGAAGTTCTTTATAAGAACCCGGCAGACGTAGCGCACTGATTTTCTGGTCCCACCAGGCTGGTCACAATGGCATCTCCATCGCCAGAGGCCCTACAGACGTTTCAGATTGCTGCCATCTCCTTAGCCTGTTTGACGGGCTTGTTCGGTGAGTCCTCAATGTTCTGCTAACTACGCGCCAGTACTGAGCCTGATTACTTGCTGTAATAATCAGGGGTATATGTAGTGATCTTTGCCATTGCTATCTGGGCAACGTACCGACAAACCCCAACATCATCGAAGAGACTAAGATGGGTCACCATTGCACTGTATGTATGCGCGGCGCTGCAGTTTTGCGTGTCTCACCATTTTCCTTAGTTTCATAGATCTCTTAATTCATTTCATTTCACGATCCCTTCAGTTCGCGCGGGCACGACGTTTGGATGATTCGAACAAGGAATTTCTCAAATGGGGAATTCCTCTGACGGTTATTGGCAAGTGAGTTGTCTGAATATGACCGCTTCTCACACATATTGATGTGTGTCTGCGTGCGCATTTCAAGTGTCACGACGACCATTGCTGTAAGCCTCAAATATGTTTTGTTTCTTCCCCTTTATACTCAAGACATATCCTGTTTAGGGCCTCCTATCAGATGGGACTCTAGCATGGCGCTTCTACGTCGTCTTTAACAAGCAGAAGTGGGCTCTCTATCTTCCTGCAACCGCGGTCGCTGTGAATGCTCGTGAGTAGCTTGCGTATCTGACAGGTTTTAGCTTACGCGACCAATGTAGTTCTCTGCTGGTCTGCGGATGGCCAACACCTGGCCGCCTATTCCCACGAAGAATACTACGAAAAGACGTTGCTGCCGGTCACACTTGATATAACAGTGGCCTGGGGCTGGTCCATGTTCGTCACCAATTCTCTGATGACAAGCGGGATCATATACAGGATTATGTGAGGTCAATCCACTTGTTCGGGGTGAGGGAGGTCCTAACAGGCACACTTCAGGTGGTCCAACCCCTCCGTGAATAGCCTTCTCGGGAATAAACAAGCGAATTCTCGTAAATACATCACTGCGGCCCGTGCTGTCATCGAGTCTGCTGTTGTGACCTGGATTGGTATCGTCCTCTGTGAGATCGGGTTGCTCGCACCAACGGGCCACATCACCGTACGCCCTATTTATTTATTTTTGGTTCTGGTTCGTGGGTGGTCACTGAAGGAAGCCACGTAGACGAACCAAGATATGGGAACGGTTATACTTAATATCATACCTGATTTCTTCGTAAGCGACCTCTTCAATCCCGCACCGTTAGAGCTCTATCTCATACACACTCTTAGGGCATCTCACAGACCTTGATCACGGCTCATCTGGGGCTTACAAGGGAAGTGCATGGAGTAGAGTCTATTGAGCTCCACTCGTCGCAGCAAGAGTCTCAGATGCCACAGACACAGACATTCAAAGTTTTCACGAACGTGACAACCGTCACTGATCATGATTACAAATAGAACTGGAAGGGGACCATGAGAGTGATCCAGGGTGTTGACCGCTGCGCGTATCTCGATTACTTCCGTTTGATATTTGTCGTGATTTTTAGATGTTCCTTACCCTGTTTATTTGTACAACTGAATACTGTACACCGCGTGGTTAGAAAGTCGATGACTAAGCATCACTATCTGTAACGAGTACGCATCATCGAGTTGTCCGCGGGTGACTGCAACTCAGAGTATGGAGGATGAACAGGAGGCCGAGTTACGCAACCCCTTCCCATCACCGCCCTCCCACTACACCAATTATACTACACACAATCTCCAACTCTTGTCATTACTCAAAGAACGCACGGAGGGCGAAACCGCTTCAGAATTAACGCAAGCCGAGATACTTTCCGATGAACAAGATGTGCCAGAGTGGCCTCTAACCTCGTTAGAGAAACCGCGTGTAGATTGGATACGAGAGGAGGGGTCTTATAATGTATTCGGTGATACGTGGTTTGTACGCATGGCTCAATATTTCATTGTAAGTGTCATGACTCGCGACCTTTAGCTCAAAGAGACTATCCCCTCTCTGGGAGAGGTAGGCGGTCATCAGCTGTACCCAGAAGACTCCGCTGCAGGTACGGTGATCATTGTCAACGCTCCGTCCATCAGCTTTCCGATCTCAACCCAAACTTTTTGGACAGACCGACGCGTCGCACTCTTGACCATTCTGAAATCTATGCTCGTCACGTATTCTTCCTTTCTGGGTGCGCTACTCGCCCCGCCACCGGGTGCTGCGTCGGACACGCCTCCAGAATGGCATCGCCAAGTGGAGTGGATCACAGTCCTTGCACAAAACATCATGGCTGCCGCGAATGATCTACGACCGGTTCAGGTTCGCATAAACAACGGTCTATGTGAGTGTGTATGACATTGAGGTTTCGTGTCAGGCACGCGCGAGCCTCGAGCTCATGATGAAGCGTCAACTGGAGCTTCGGAGGGAAGAGACGAGGGCTATCCATGAGTAAGTTGTTGCAAGTCCTTCATTGAAGACTCGAGGCTTCATAATTGCATAATGCACACACAGGAAGTGTGACTCATTAGAGGCACAACTCGCCCAGTTGCGCGATATGGCTAAGCAGAATTCGATTCAACCACCATCAGAACAGGTACTTGTCTTCAGAATTTTTCTCATACGGTTCGTAACCGGGAGCTTGTTTGATAGACAGGAAATGGTGTTCCTGCGCCCACTATTGAGGTACGTTTATTTTTATCCGGAGAAATTTCTTTCCGAGTCTGTGGTCTCACGTTCACCATAGGCGACCCCATTCCTGCTGTTGCCTGTGGATGATGTCGCACGCTGGGCAGAGGAACTGTGAGCGATTGGTTGTCATAGGAATTTTTGTATTTGTAGTCTGCCCCGCATCTGTTGTGCCTTGACCAATTGAGGAAATGGCGGAACTTAAGTGACCCTAACCAGAGTTGAGTTACCAAGTCTTGGTTCCCCTTCAACCAGTCAAGACGTTACGAGCACCAGTGTCGCCGCTGAGCTACCACTCAAAACATGGCTTTACGACGGAGAATAGGCATTAGCACCGCGACTACTGAGGCGGCTCGCCGTCAGCTCATGCAGCCGGTCCCATGTTGGGAGAAGGTTTGGGTGGTACCAGAAAAGGTGGCACCAGGATCCACCCTCAAAGTCCTCAAATGGGTAAAAACCGATAAAGTTCAGGTACTTCTAGACTCTGATGGCGCATATGCACATGCTCAATGATGAGCGATGGTAACAGCAATTCAGTGACGACGAAGGGGATGTCAACGAGCCCTTGGCACCTCTCCCAGATGAGCCCGAGGTAGTTGAAGGAGACGAGGATGTGGAACAGGAAGACCCGACGCATTCCGCTCCACCAGAGACTGTATCGCGGGATGTGTCAGAACCTGTCCTTCTTAAAGAAGAACTACCATCCAAAGTCTCCTCGCCGAAACCCCATCCTTTGTCCATATCGTTTGCGCCGGATCTGGCGCCGGAACCAGCCGATGATGGTCTCAGCGGCGCATTGCAGGGTCTGGAGGACGGGCTGGCTGGTCAGGTGGATGTGGCGGATCCACTGGGTGCTACCGACTTGGTTGATCTGGACTTGTCGCAACTTGATCCAGATGGGACTGCGTTCGGTGCTACTGGCGATCTGACGCAGTTGCAGACGACCGATGGTATCCTAGGCGGAGACATGGTACTGGATACGAGTATACCGGATGACCCCTTTGCGATGCAATCCTCATGACATTAGCTGCTTCCCTTGTTTCCAAAAGTTTCTTCTGCTGTATTTTGAATTTCATTGTACCAGATTCAGGGTGTGATGGGTTCTTTTGTGCTTCCATACCAGCGAACCAGTTTAATCGACTCGTCCGGTTGGATCAAACCCTGCTATGTTTAGTATCCCCTGTTTATCAGTGCTGTACTTTAGCACCGCTCGGCCCCCTCGACCCTCCAGAATGAAACGTTCGGAGTGCCATGGCATCGTCCCCCCTCGCCTCCTTCTGCCCTTGTCTGGGCAAGTCTCACCTAAGGTGTGCCAATTAGAACATTTTTATACTCGTTAGGTGGCTCCGCGCCGTCCTGGATTTTCTCAAGTCCTGATCCGTATCCATTGTAGGTGATTAAGCTGACTGTTTGCAATTTGTGAGGTACAGAAAGGTGTTAATCTCGAGTGTTCTCGCTTCCGTAAGGGGGGAAACAGGTAGACCGATGGGACATAATGTAAATGGCTGCGCCCCTCTGGCGATGAGCAGTTCTGGTGACCAAGTAAGATATAATATTACGCGACTCGCCGCTCCTGCACCTCGTTAGATATGCACCAATGAGCGAATGAGAGCACAGCCATAAGTTAGGACAGGGGAAGGTGTGTAGACAGGCAGAGAAGGGGTACGAATATAAATTCTGAATCCAGCGAATTTCTAACTGGTGTCGACGCGACAAATTCATTCTAGAACAAATATTGTACTGTACAACCTGCCGGAGAATCACCAGCACCAGGAATTGTCGATCCTCATTAGGGCCGTATATTCACGACGCCAGTGATGAGCCAGACTTCAGAGCACCGTGTCAAGTAGGTTGATATTCAGAATCATATTGAACGGCTGGGGTCTACCTTTTTGCGGTGACAACATACTATATCTGCAACCAAAAGTCAGCACGACAACTAATGGGTCGACATAAATCTTTGCTCCAGTCGGTGGTAGTAGACTGTAAAATTGACTAGGTCCCGAGAGCCACAAAGGTTCTCGGCCTCAGAAAAATGGGCCGACAGGGCTATATGCCATCAGGATGCAGTGGCGAGCCAGGACATCAGGTGGCCAGAGAGGATATGGTGTCATCAATAATCTGAGTAACGTCTATTGCAGCAGGATAGTAAACCACGCGAATAGCTGGATAGCTAAGTGAATTCTGTCTCATGGATATAACGGAATAATGTACTATTTACCCCTGACCATTGCCCGATGACGCATTACAGACAATGGATCTTATAGTCCAGGATGGGAAAGAGAATGGAATGGCATGCAAAAGGGCATAACATAATCTCATCACAGGTGCATGAGAGACGAGTGGGCTCGACGCAAAGCAAGCGAGATGGAATGGGAATAAGCGACTCGGGGGAGGTCGAGAAGAGAGTGAAAAGAACTGCATCGAAGGAAGGAATGCAAAGAAATCGACGAGAGCATTGCCAAGGCACAAATAAGGCAGACAGAATTCCTGGATCACAGCTGGTGAGAACGCATACTGAAGTTGTAGATACCTCATCGTGCATTGTGAGAAGGTCGGATCCTGAATATCTCTGTAGCTGCAAACCAAACCTTGGGTGGGTATTAACCAGGTAGCCGTAGTAGGAAGGATAGGTGAGAACTGCTTTGAAGCATGAAAACGACAGTCAACTGCTGCCGATGATGTGGTCAAGGAGTTCAACAGAGTCGGACCGGCCTCGAATATTGCTGACATAAGGATGACAATTCCACTTCTGTGCGCGTAGCACTCTGACATCCTGTTTTCTCGATGGTGAGGCGTATCGCGTCCCAGGTTCACAAACAGGCCTCCCGTCTCACACGCGCAGGTTTTCTCAAAACCCCGCCAGTATGGTACGAAGCTGTCCTTGAGCACCCGCCACTACCTCTCCCCGCCCGCGAACCGCCTTCGCGGACGTCCTTCGACAGTTCATCCAAGAGTCCAAAGACAGCATCAACAAAAAAGACACGGGGATTTCATCCACTACCAATCACTTACATAGAGGATGACATCCGCCGCCAATTCTTCCGAGACCATCCTTTCGAGGCATTCCGACCACGCACTCTCACCGAGTCTGGCTCTGTCGAAGCCGAGCACCCCATCAATGGGCTAAAATGGACGCGGCTGAACCAGCGAGGTCGGAACCCCTCTCCCGAAGAGTACGTTGATTCTTATCCCTGTGCCGCGCCGCACATTTTCATTTCTAATCTCCATACTTCAACCAATGCACATTTTTTTTTTAGCGCAGTGCAATTCGCCCTTAACCTGCACCAAGCCCATGGCGTCACTCTAAGCGACGCCTACGCAACATCCATCGCACAATTCCGCACGCTGCGCGCAGTGCAACACGTCGCGACACGCTTCGCAGCGCAAGCCGCCTCAGCGTATGGTGCGCGTTTCGGGCCGTCCGCTACAGCGCGCGGGTTCGAGGCGGAGAATAGGGTTCTCAATGCGAATGAACTTAGGACTGAACGCTTGGACGATAGTGCTAGGTTGGCAAGGAGCCGCTGGCGTATGATTGCTTTTGGGAGGCACGAGGAAGAATCAAGTGGTGTCGGCGTCGGCGCTATTGATTCTACTAACCGGAAGGCGTGGAGTCGAGGAGAGGAGTACGTACGGTTGTGGAAGGAGGGCGTGCGGCCGGATTATTCTCCTGCTTTGACAGAACCTATTGCTTCAGTCCATTCTACAGACTTCATGGCTACTCGCGGTCGAAGTCTTCTTTAGATTATAAATCTTTATATCACTCCCCTCAACCTAATTCATCCGTATATATCCGCAACTCGGCAATTGATCTGTCGCGCTCCTACTATATGAAAGTATGATTTTTGAAGTACATGGTGGCCTCTTGCCACAGTTATTGACGTCGCGGTTTATAGAAAGGCGAGTCATACAACTGAGCAGGTGTGGATCCACATGATAGTGCGAAGTGTGCAATTAGATGACACCCACAGGGTGGAACAAACCCAGGTAGAGCAGTGAAAGCCAAAATGGATGCGTGTCGATATTGTAAGCCGTGTTATACAAATGCTGTCATGCTTTGACTCTGGCCTGCGCTGCTTGTGCAGCATTGACGCCCATCCACGTCTTTTCAACAAGACCGAGAAGCTTTTGCATATCCGAACTCCAGTCATTCATCACATCCTCCGCGCTGCGCTTGTTACGGAAGTTTACGATGCCTGCTGGTCGGTCGATACGCGCCCATACGGTGCCAGCCACGACGAGTCGACAGAGCGTTTCCTCCGCCTGTTGGGGAGTGAGGTCGAGAAGGGAGGTCAGACGCACAAGGGTAATGCGGGTATAATACTTTGCGATGACTCGAACGTTCTATGGTGGGCGATGAGAACAGGAGCGCAAGTTGACAGTAAAACGCAAACGTACATGTTCTATTACCCGCGTGTGCAGGTCTTCCCAATGTTTATCATTCGCAAAAACGTCTGTTTTGCGCAAGAATGGCCCGAATACATCTACGATGCCAGGCCATCGCATGAGTTCATCAGTGGTGAAGGACTTGATCAAGTTACTGAGAAACTGTGAGCTGTAAAATAAACCCAATGTTGCGGAGAACGCACTATTGCACTTCCAACTTCTCAAGCGCTGAGTCAGCGAACAACCGGTGCATCATGTCTGACTGTTCGTTGTCGTGTGGAGCAAGAGCAACATAGTATACAATGTGTTCAAGTGCCTTGAAGAAACATCAAAGGTCAAGTACGACGGGAGGTAAAGAAGGTCGAAACTTACTGTCTTTCCCTTGCCACTAACATCTTCTTTGATTGATGGCGTCTCCCAAACTTTGTGGTAGTATTTTGCAACATCTAGATAAGCGTGATGACGCAAACCATATTGCACCATCATATCATAAAACTGCAACTTGATGCTCTGTTGTACGAGGTCCTTAGAATATATAAAGTCACAGATGGCACAAATGTGGCATACCTCGTTTTCCGGCTCCTTAAGGAACTGCTCGTTGACTTTCCGACTCTGAACGCGTAACTTGACCCACTCCGGCTCACCACCATCAAGCATGCCCTTCTCCCCTTTCCCAGCTTTCGAGCTCTCCGTATCCTTCAGTCGAGCCACCTCCAAAAGCAGCCGCATTTGTTCCAGGATAAACTTGGTCTTTTCGACGCGATCCATCGATGAGTATGTCTCGACCTGGAGATCTGACAATAAATCGGAGGCAGTGATGAGGGAATCACGCGGCGGTAGCGTTTTCGGTCTTGGATTCCGATACAACGCTTCATGGTGGTGGGCCAGGGAGAGCGTTACGCGTGCTCGTGGTGTCTCCAAGAAGAGCTGAACGGGTAATGTATGAATGAGCTGCGTTGCATGCAGAAGCAGCGAGTCTGTGACGTACCTTTCCCTCCGTCACAGTCCGCAAAGTCTCAATCAATTCAAGCCACTTTTCGGTCCCGTCTCTTTGTTTGATCTCATCCAGCCATGACATGGCCAGTTCCACCATAGCCTGAATAGCGCCTTTCAATTGGCCATGTTTCTTGCTCAAAAGGCTTATGCTCGAGTTGAGCTGCACATAGTCTCGTCCGTTGTACTCGAGCTCGACAATTGTTTCTACGAGTCGCGTCGTTGACCTCAGATCCGAGCCCTAGAGCGTATATATGCGATTAGATTTAAAAGGTATCTTTAAAAATAAGAGAGACACACGTTTCTCGCTTGCTTCTCGAGAGCAAAAAGCTTCTCCAGTGCATCCTGGAGCTGGCCAGCCTAAGGTATAGCAACGGCGGTCAAGACGAGAACAGTAGCATGAGGGTGGGAGCCTAACCTGTGCAAGGGACGTGGCCTGTGGAAGAATTTCATCTACTTCTGAGGTAAAGTCTTTTTGTTGCAGCTTTACAGACTCGGACATGGTGTGACGAGCTGAAGGCAAGTGAAGTCCATCTGTTGACTGACGCGTCCTCCCAGGGTTAGGGTTTCCGCTTTTGGTGGCTTCGATCTCTGCAGCGGCTTGACGCAACCACGAAATTGGCGCTCGCACCGGTTCGGGCTGCTCCGAGTCAGGCTGCTCAGGCTCAGACTGTTGTCCATCCTCAACGTGAGTTTCATAAGTAATGTCGTTGTTCGTCAAGCCAGCGTCCGACATCTCCTAAGATGCAAAAGAGAAAGCAGCAATACGCATACAAAAAAAAAAAAAAGTAAATCATGAGCGAAACCGTGGCCATACTAGAAAAGCATAAATCATATACAGACAGGAACAATGTCGGTGCTGGTGCCCGCCCCCGCGCCTGCGCCTGAGCCTGAGCCTGAATCCACCACCGGCGACATATTTTCCGACGACACGACGTTCTTCTCTTCCTCCACCACTTCATGAATTTGAGCCACGTTAGCAGTAGCAGCACTTTTGGACGCGTGGAAGGGCGCCATCGACCAGACATCTTGCATGCGCGCCGTGACGAAATTCGGTCCATAAATCATCGTCCTCCACGCGAGCGAAATTGCACTCCCGACGATCGAGGGGACATAGATCTGCGGGAGGTAATGTGTTGTCTCCTTCGGCAGTGGTCGCAGCGGTGGTACCTGGTCCTCGTCATCCCCGATGTACATAGTCTCGCTGAAGTCCGGGACCGTGTCCACGGACTCTGAGATTGTCGCATCGACCTCCTGCGAGACCATAGAGGGTGATGCCATGACCCCTTCTTCAACTACCGATGAGACGGCGTCTACCACCCGATCGACGACAGTAGGCGTGGCGTCCACCCCTGTCGACACACTCAATGGCTGCGCTGAGATGACCTTCTCTGAAGTCCGCGGCACAGCCTGCGTTCCGGTATTGGTCGTCTTCGGTGAGACTTGGATGTCACGATCACGAATGGCCGGCTTAACACTGACGGCCTTGTCGACCATTTGCCGTGGTTCGGGTGGTTCGGGAACACCAGCCATCCAGCGCTCAGTGAGACGAACGTCTTGAAGGTGCGGGAGCATCTCCAGAACGCGTTGCCAGCCAAGGGCATGCGTCTCTATGAATCCGGGCCTGTTTTTCTCATGGAACCACCGGAGCGTGTCGGCGTGCGGCGCGAGGTGCGACAGCGCCAACGCGGCGGTGAGCGGCTCACGCACCCACGAGTGGCCGAGGTGTAGCTTGAGCAGGGTGCGCGAGGACACGATACGGGACAGGTACATCTGTGGGTCTGCCGCGTCTCCATTCACGACCACTGCAAGAGTCTCGAGATTGCGGCAACGTGCCGTGAGCATTGCCAGACCGTCGAGCGTGAGACTCGGTGGTCCCCCAGCAATGGGGAAGCGTGCAGTAGGACAGAGGCGGAGGATCTCCAACCTCGGGCATGCCACGGCGAGCTGCGCGACGTCGGAATTTTGAATGATGATGGACTCGGGGAGGTCGATGTCAAGGCGGGTGAGGTAGGGCAAAGACGTGAGCGATTCGAGCGAGAGCCTGCGGGAAACAGCTTCTCCTCTGGACGTCGCGCGCACGAGGTCATTGAAACGCGATGCACCCCCGGCAGATATCTTCAAGGACTGGAGGCTGTCTCCGAAGGACTGCGAAAGGAGGACGCATAGGTTGCGCCAATCCGTTTTGTCGAATGGATCCTCGATGACAAGTTCCAGCTGCGTCAGAGGGCTAGCGATGCGTCGGAGGAACGAAACGATGGTGGGAACCTCGCCGGTCAACTGCAGCGCCCTCAGCGTGACGAAGGCGCCGACGATGGGCGCACGCTCCTCGACATGGCGCTGCTTCGATTTCTTCATCGACTTTTTGAGCTCGGTGAAGTCGATATCTTCGCCAGAAAACACACCACTGTCACGCGACCGGGTCGAGTTGGGCGAGCTCATCCCAGAACTCGAGGCCCCAACGTGTCTGAAGAAGTCATCGACAGCCTTGCCCGGGCGACCGGTTAGGTCGAGTTGCAAAGCCCGTAGCCGTTCGAGGGAAGCTACCCAGCGACCAAGGCTAGACGAGAGCGCGCTGGGCGCCATCAGCGCGAATCTGTCGAGCTCCGTCTGTGGGGCTAGCATGCGCGGAACATCGTCCGGGATGGGCACGAGCGATGTCAAGGAGAAAGACGTCAGTTTTGTGCGCCGCGAGATGTCGGCGAGGACATTGCCTATGTGTGGGATGCGTGGGGACACCTCGAGCGTAAGGTTCTGCAACTCCGGGTTGAGGAAAAGGTGGATATGATCGAGCCCGCTGGGCGTCTCGACGCGCCAGACGAGAGTGGTAAGGTTGGGAAGAATGTAGGTGCGTGGACGATGTTCATCGATAATGGGGAAGATCGAAGGGGAGACACTCTTGGAACTTTCGTCATAGGTAAGGCGCCGAACGCGCTCACCATATTGAAGGACCTTGTCCCAGTGTTCTGGGGACGGTACTTCGGCCTGTGTTCTAGGCGTAAGGATTGACTGGAGGGCCTTAGGAAGTTGTTCAACTCACAAAGCCCAGCCCAGGGCGCTTGGCCCTCTTAAATAGGTGATTCGGAAATAGCGAAATAAGAGGCACGAGATTATCTAGTTCTCTCCATAGCAAGCCTAACCCTGGCTCGACTAATGCCTTCGACACTCTCGTGAGTCTCGAAAGAGTTCTTTTGCCGCTGGGGATGTCTAGGATAGATTCCATTATCTTAACGGTCACTTCAGGATTACGGATGAGGCCAGAAGCCTTAGGCGGCTCCTGCTTCTGTTGCCTCTGTTGCTGTTGCCTGGGAGCACGACGTGAAGGCATGTCTACGATCGTTAAGCAAGGCGGTGGTGGTTGGTTGGTGAGTAATCGTAAGGCAAAGGTGTATGAAGAGGGCGGGCGGACGAAGAAAAGGCTGATGTGGGGGTGTTGGAGCTCTGGGTGGGAGGTAATAACGGCCTACAGGAGGGACACGTTGATAAGGGCAGGGGTACGCTATGCAAGGCATGCGGCCATGTTACGGAGTAGACGCCCACGCAAATGTGATGGGTCCATCAAGCAGAAGACGTTATGTGGGCCGAGCTGGAACACCTCGTGGCGCACTCGTAAGGGCTGGGCACGCAGAGAGATTGCTCGCTATTGGTGATAACTCGTCGATCCGTGGAGTGTGGACGTCAAGTGTTACGGGTTCAGACCAAAGCACATGCCAGATTCGTGGCTCGCGCGAGGCATGATGCGCGGATAGAGCGTTATAGGGCACAGCTCAGGGTGGCTAGGGGACTCATGAAAGTAATTTCAGTGGCATGCTTGCGGTTTGCGTGCGGGCCATCCTTGCTGCACGTGTCTCACGTGGCCGCGTACGCTACATTACATGCTAAGGCCGCGCGCAGAAATAACTACCTGTAATGCCACACACATTCCAATATGAATCTTAACAATGACATGCGGATAAGTGGGTGACATACACGGCGCGCACTGGATGGTTATAGCTCCCCCGTCTGCCATGGCACAGGCTCGCCTTCCCAATCATCCTCGGCCTGAGAGTCACTTGCTTCTCCTATCTCGCCCACGCCCCAGACATCTCCACCTTTCCGTGCGTCATAACTGTTCATGCATTCCCCGTACAAGACACCGCGCACCATGTTGACGTCGCGTGTTGTATGTGCCTTAGATGGTGACATTGCAAGTACGCGGCGGAGGTCGTCTGGGAGGTTGACCTCAAAGTCACCTGGCACATCATCGTTCGCGGGTCCCGGGCTTAGCGGTCGATCATGGGCACCAAGGCCGAAAAGGGGATCCAAGTCCTCCATTGAAGCGTTCATAGCAGGGCTTGTATCGCGTCTTTGCCAACTCCACTCGCGGATCTTTACGTGAAGATCTGTCCTGCCCTCGTCTTCTTCATCACCCGAAACTTCCGATAAATTTGTCCGTTTACGGGTCTTAACTCTACCCTTCTCTTTTCTTGGGTACGCGGAACTGGAAACAGCCGGAGGCGGGGAAGGTGGTAAAAGAGGAGGGCGGTGATTTGGGCAAAGGGTACTGTGGTCATTGGACACGGTGTCGGCATGGGATCGCTCAGCGGTTGTAATTCTCTGCGAGCTCTGCTCCATATGATCAGCTCGCTTGGTCCGCTCAGGGTCATCTGAGCGGAGTGCTTCTGATGGTTGCGCAGCACCAAAGATGTCGTCCTTACCAAAGCCGTTGGGGTACAAACGCTTCTCTGTCCGAGGCCTTGTGCTGTCTTTGGTTGAGATTCCTTCTAAGGCATTCATTTTGAGGTTCGGATGATTATCGTGGAGCGTTTCAGAGGCGGAGGAGCCCGACATGCTCCTTCCACGTTGTGATTTCGACAGGGAGTTTCCGGGTCCGGCAGTAACTGGCAACCTTTGTGATCGGGCGCGTCCGTCCTGGGAAATTACATCGGCACCTCCTTCGAATAGGAGCTTGAACGCACCGCCCTTTGGCGGTGGTTTCATAGGGGAATCAGCCACAAACGAAGAATCGACTTGTTCGGCGGCCGCCCGATCATCATCATCGCTATCTTCCGCGGCAAGTACACAGAGCTTAGCGAACGGGAGTGCGTCTGGAAGAACACGCTGGCGCTTTTCCTTCACGGGCGAGGGTGAGACAGGTTCACCACGTAAACGTTTGCGAGCTCTGGAGACGGTATTATTCGGCGCAGCTATTTGAGGTGGACAGGTCGTATCAGCGAGCGCCTGCACGGAAGAGAAAGGATCGAGAAATGGTGATTTGGGTGAAGACAGGGATTGCCTGGCCATTTGGGGAGTAATGAAGGGATTGATAGATCCATCAAAACCAGAAATGGAAGAGGGCGCAACCCGCTTTTGTTTGTTCTTCGCGGGAGAGAAGGGATTGGAGACACAAGCTGTTTCAGTTTTGACTGCGCGTGATCTAGGGACGATGGATATAGGTAACTCGGTAGAGCGTGGAGGTGGAGAAGTGGAAGGCGGGTGTGATATTTCCGGGTGTGATCTAGTGGCATTTCCATGCTTGGAAAGCTTTTTGTAGAGCCTGTATTTGTCGGCTGTACTAGGGGGTAGTGATGAGCCAAAGATCTGTTTTGGGGTGGATATCATTCATATCGTACCGAAGCCCGCGTTCTTGATATCGTCAACAGAGGGAGGGTGATGGTGTCTAGCTTTGAACTCTCTCTCAAAGGCCTTGAGCTGAGCGCGTAGAGTGGAGACGTCCGTGTCCATTGAGGCAGGTTGTTGTCGTTGTCGTGTTCGTGGCAGACAAAAAGACGCGTTGTGAAATGGCCACGTGATGCGTGATTGCGGCAAAGAGCATCGCTGCCATAAATGGATATAGGACATTGACTGTCAGGGACTCAGGGTCTTGACCTGCAGTCGTGGCCGTCGTGGCCCCCGTTCACCACACTCTTCGTTGACGTGGTTCGGGACGGTCCAGGTTAGCTCTCTCTTTGTCTTTCTTTGAGCTTTGACCGTTATCATTGTTGCCTGTCCTCCCTCGCTTCAGCGTTGTCGCACAGCCTTGATCTCGCCTACAACCCTTCTTTAAAGCCATCATCACAACGGCATCTCCCCCCTTCCTTTCTCCACCTTTTCTCCGTCCATCATTCTCCCCTCCTTCCAATGGCGTCCGCTGTCATATATGCCCCGCCCACTACTCACTCTGTTCAAGAATACGATGGCTACCCCTACGATGATCGACGTTACGAGTATACTCCTTATCCTTCCTCGGGTCGACTCCCACAGCCCGCTCAGCAACATCAAGCTCATCAGGTTTGGATTCCTCCTCCACACTCGTCCACTAGCTCCTACCAGGATCCCTCCATCTTTATTTCTCCTCCTCCTCTCGGGCGCTCCTTAGCCGATGACCCTGCATTTGCCACTGATCCCAATTTCAATCCCGAACAATGGTACATTCAAATGGATGTGCAATCAACGACTCCTTTCCCAACCCGTTCATATTCGGGATTGAACCTTCCACATGGCTTCGTGCCCCATTCGGGCACCGTCCCTAATACTCCACCTCGTGCATATTCCTATCATGAGGACCCCCGACCCGTTTATTTCGTACCCCCTTCCATTTCATCATCGTCTTCTGCGTCAGACTCATCTGCATCCAAGTCTTCAAACATTCGTCCACCTCGGTCCTCAGTCCGTAACTCGGACTATGCACGCGAACATTCAGATCCTTTCCGCTCTATCCCACCTGTGGAGGTTCAGTACTCTCTTCCAGATGAGGGGCAGTCACATCCCCGTAACGGCAAGCATCGCCCTAAACGCCGTTCGCCGCATTCCGTCCAACTGGCGAATGACCATGCGGCACGCCGTGCGGAAGCAGCCGGGGGTACTATCATTCCATCAACTGCTGAGATACCTACGGATGGGGTTCCCCGTACACTTATGTCATCAATATCAATGACAGTACCCTCTGCATCCGATGTTTCGGAACGTCCAAAAGACAGCCGAGTAAGGACCTCGAGTCGGCCCACTCCCCCCGACTTGGACTCCGTAGACGAACTCGACAGGACCAATCCCCTCGGTTTCAACGTTCACCATAGGGGCCCTTACGAAGCTGTCGCTGCCATCCTTAACGAGACTAACCCAGTTGACTCTCCTCTACTGCAAGCAAAAAGGGCGCAAGAGCAAGTCTCCACTAGTGCCAGCGGTCGTCGGTCAAGACACGTAAAGGTTCGTACCCCGGTGTCTGGTTGTTCACACTCATCATGTCCTATTAGAGTGAGCCAAACGCCAATCCTATGTCTCTGAACTTGCAACCAGGCCAAATTCTTTCAAATTCTATCTACCAACCGACGCAACCCACTCATTTTCCCCTTGAGTTTTCACATCCCCCAAGCCAAGAATCTCGTGTCCCGCGCAAGCCGGTTGAATATCCGACCGCAGATTATGACGCTAAATCTCCACTGCGTCGCAATCAGACCCTTCCGGCTCCAAGTTCTGCTCGTGGCACACCGGGGCAATTTTATCAAGAACCACCTGTGACATCCGAAGTCCCGCCGCACCAACGTCCATACCCTGCTGACTCGAGCGTTCATCAGCTCAACCTAGCTTTACCCCTTCCTGTCGATAGTGTCCCATCCCACTCATCAGGTCGGCGCCAGATGCCTCAGATGTCTAGACAACCCTCTGAGTCACCGTATACCTCACCGTCATCTCACCCCCATCCCCCTCAGTATTCAGGAGTTGACCACGCTGGCACATACCATTCTCCTCACGTTAATGTGTCTCACAACAGTGGGTTGCCTTCTCAAATTGCGCCTGTAGCCTCTGTTGGCCCTCCCGCACCTCCTACCCCAGTCCTCGACCAGCATTTCTCGCGTGCCCTTTATCTAACAAACCCTGATGAAACCCACCGCGCTTCTGATCATCGTCTATACGGGTCTCCATTGACCACAGCCCCCGGGATGGTCTACCCTTCGGGTGAACGACGATCAGAGCGGCCTCGGCGCAGTCACCACAGTAGCCTTTACGGTGGCCAGCCTTCACTCGCGGCCACATGTCCTACAGACTCAGAAGGTCGCCGCAAACGCGCTTCGCACGGCTCTCCTCCCAACGTATCGGCAACCTCCGAACATGATTCGCCTCGACGTTACGAGCCACCGTCACAAACCCTAGCGGCAATCAATGCCCAATACGTTGCAAAGGCTCCATCTACGTCTTCATCGTCTCGCACTTCGTCAAGCCTTGCGCCGCGGCACGTCCCAAAGCGCCTTGTCATGCCAACACCACTCGCCAATGCCGCCGATGGCCCTCCGATGGCGCCTTCCGCCACAATGATGTCGCGGGGCAATGCTGAACGGCCTGGACAAGTACTACGCAAGCGCAATACGCGAAGTGAGACGCATCGGCCGCAACGTCCTCAGTCTTTGCCCCCACAGACGGTGAAGAGCGGTATCTTTTCTTTTTTCAAGTTCGGGAAGGGCTCTAAACCGACGGTGCGCGAGGTTCGCTTTTTGGAACCGTCGAAGGTTGGGATGAGCGAGAAGGGGGAACGGCGAGGACGTACACAGGAGTCTCGTAAACTTAGCAAGCGCAGATGAGTGGACCCTAGATTCTTTTCTTCCGCCTTAGCTGTGATTTTTGGCAGAATACATGTCCTTCGTATCCCTTGTCTCGCTTTGCATTTTCTTGGTTTTTTAGTTCTTTGATGATCACGAGTCCATACCTTGACTGTATTGACAAGCCTTCCACACATCCCTCCACTGTTTGTCTTAGTATGTCGAGGCATCATGTAGTATCCTTAAAATGATGTATGTAACCTTGATGTAGTGCCACCACAATTGAACTATCACGGCTGACTTGTTTGCGATCAACCTAGTGGTGAATAATCGTTGCGAAAGGTAAGAAAATACAAAGATATTAAAATCAGAAAGCGTGTCGGAACATGAACTGGAAGCTATACTGCTTCGTGTCTGGGTCCCAGTGTGACCAATTCCAGTAGCCTCCATCGTCAAGCTCATCTTCAATCTCGCGCGCTGGAATGCGGAACGCGATAGTTTCGTACGGCTCCGCTGCCACCTATCCCATCCAGCAGCGAAAAAAAAAAAGGAACGCATGTCAGAAGACGATATCCGGAAGAGGTAAGGGTTGGCACGTACGATGAGATACTGATACGACTTGTTCGGGGGCTCCCTCCTCTGTTCCCAAGCACTCATGAACCGCCTACGCGGAACGACGCCTGCCTTGATCTGGGGCAGGTGTATCTGCACCATCATACCCTCCTTTCCCGACTCACGGTCCCGCACCTTAGTGACACGATAACCTGGGCGACCGATCTTCAGAAACACCTTGCGCTGCACGTTCGACTGCTTCGGCGCCACCTGCAGCTCACCCTCTTTCATGTCTCGCGCCGCGCGCCGCGCAAGGTTCGTTTGGTGTTTTTTGCCTTGTGTGTGTGCAAGGTAGGATCCTTCATTTGTGTGTAGCGTTAGGCAGAGACGGCATTCAAGAGAGCCGAGGTGGTTGCGTAGGATGTATGGGTCCTATACGCGTAGAAGGAGAACAGCTCAGAAAAGTCCTCAGAGGTCAGGAAAGGATCGGACGGACCTTGTTCAGGTCAACAACACCCATGGCAATTTTGCGCAGACGCTCTCGCCTGTCGACGTTAGTCTCTGACGCCCCGGCAACACCACCACCACCAAACTTCGAACCGACTCGATTCTGAGAAGTAAAACCGTCAATGTAAATGTAAGATTATAGTGCTCAAATGCGCTGGTTATCTGACCTGGTAATCTATAGAAAAAAAGTTAGTTGCATGAGTTTATTTGAGAGGTTTTGTACGTACCCATGTTGTTTGAAAAGTGGAAAGCTGGAAGCTCTGGAAGAAGGTCAAGTCTGCTGAGGTAATCGAGACGATTTCGTGCAGACGAGACACGGCCCAACTGGACAGGTTCGTACTGGCTCACCTGAAATACAGTTCACCATAGATACCCTCGGACCTTAGTTTTTTGTGCAATGGTCTCTAAGAAGAGAAATCTGGAGGATGCTACGTCTCCCAACGCGAAGAAGTCCAAGCTAGCGGCGGAAGGGAGTACAGACAAGAAACAGAAAAAGGTCAAGGCGAAAGTCAAAGCCGACAAGCCACTGGAGACCACCTCGAATATTATTCCAGAGGAGATCGATTTTCCTCGAGGTGGTGGCACGACGTTCACGCCCCAAGAAGTGAAGGCCATTCGTGCCGACGCTATGAAAGAGGCCGATGACTTGTTCCAGGTGCGAATGTGATACGTAGTGTGTATGTTTCTCCTGCTTATATGCTGCGTGAAGGAATCGGCGCAGAAAACAAAAAGGCCACGCAAAAAGTTAGATGCTAAAGGTAAAGGCAAAGTAGACGAAGGAAGCAAAAAGAAAACAAATGCTATTCGAATAGAGCACCTCAACTACAAGGTATGTCTCCGGAGGCAACTTTCGTCCCCTCGAATTAGGTCATAACCCCAATAGCGCACCACCGTAGGGATGAAGATTCTTGCGCAGGTTGTCTCTATCGAACCCCTAGCTCTCATCGTGTCACTGCCAAACCAGTTATATGGCCACATCCCAATTACCCAGATCTCTTCTGAGCTCACTGCCTCTCTGGAATCTGTGGATGTGGTCGATGAACTACCTTCCGACGATGAGGAGGTGGAGGATGCAGATACGAAAGCATCTCATCTACCTGACCTGTTCGATCTTTTCCGGCCTGGTCAATATCTGCGCTGTGTCGTAGTTGACTCGCATGCCGCTGGTACGACAAAAGGGGGAGCTGGAATAGGTCGAGCGAGGGATGAGGTTGAAAAGGTTAGCGGCCGAGTGGAGCTGGGTCTGATCCCCGAGCGGGTGAACGAGGGTGTGGTAAAAACGGACTTGAAGCCCGGCTTTGTGAGTAATTCCGCACCCGTTTTATAGCCATTCCACTCATAAAGCTATAGACCATGTCCGCCTCTGTCAAAAGTATCGAAGACCATGGATACATACTCAATCTCGGAATCCCGGATGTCTCTGGCTTCTTATCATTTAAGGATGCCAAGAAGGCGCTGGAAAGCTCGTCAAAACTTCATGTTGGAAGTATAGTTGACGTCTCCATTTTGAAGCTATCGAGCAATGGGCGTACTTGTAACGTGACTATCTCTCCTCCAAGCATAAGTGTTTCCTATGTATGTTCACCTGTATCTTTGCCCCGTCTTTTCAATAAACTTTGCGTTTTAGTTGAACGAGGTCACAAACGTGACTTCTATCCTCCCGGGAGAACTGGTGCAATGTCTTATCACAGGCGTCTCACCTCTTGGACTGAATGTTCAGGTTCTGGGTTACTTCGATGGCACTATCGATGAATATCACCTCCCACCAGGCGACCCGACTGACAAATTCAAGGAGGGAAAGAAGGTCAAAGCTAGGGTGCTGTACGAGATTCCGGGTACTTCGCCGCCGCGCTTTGCCCTCTCACTCGCCAATCATATAGTCTCTCTGGAGCAGAAGTCTATTAGCGCAGGTGACGAAGAGTTGACGAGTATTGGAGAGGCGTATCCTATCGGTACTACCCTGGATGCCGTGAAGATCGTCAAGGTAGAGGCTGAGCGTGGTCTACTGGTTGACGTGCAGGGGAATCTTCAAGGGTTTGTTCACGTGGGCGATTTTATTTGCCATGCTTCCGATTATCTAAAGTCTCCCAGATTTCTCACACATCCGATGAATATGTCCCTTCGTTATCTGCTTCTTCAGGAGCATGGAAAATCGGTGCTTCGCATCGTGCTCGGGTCACGGGATACCACCCTTTCGATGGCGTCCTTCAACTGTCTATGCGCGTTTCCGTTCTAGAACAGAAATTTCTCAGAGTCTCTGACGTCCAAGTCGGAGAACGGCTCAAAGGAATTGTCAAAAAACTCACTAACAACGCTTTGTTCGTATCCATATCTGGAAGCGTGGATGCTGTTATTTTTCCCAATCATTATGCGGATATCATGTTGAAGCATCCTCAAAGGAGATTCAAGGAAGGGGCCAGTATCAAGTGTCGCGTAAGTAAATGCCAACCGTTGGCATTATTCTAGTCGCCTACTTTACCAATTAGGTCCTTGTTGTCGATCCTGAGCGGAAAAGAGTAGCTTTGACGGCCAAGAAGACTCTAGTGGAATCGGACTTACCTCTTATCACCCGCGTAGAGGATGCCCAAGTCGGCATGGTGACTCACGCTGTCGTTTTCAAGATAATGGAAAATCGCTTGTTCGTGGAATTTTTCAATAACGTCAAAGGATTTATTCCGCAAAAGGAGGCTAGGTAAATAAACTGTCGTACATGTGCTTTTTGTTACTAAATCCCGTCAGCGAAAATCTGGTTGGACCCTTGACTAGTTCATTTGCTATAGGGAAACCAGTCAAGGTCCGCGTTATTTCAGTGGACGTCGAAAAACGTAACATCACTGCAAGTATTCGTCGTGCTGCCCCTAGTTTCGACATCGCAGACATCAGCGCGGTCGAGATTGGCACTAGCGTCGAGGGCGTAGTAGTCGAGATCCATAAAGACAACGCCGTTTTGTCACTCAAGCAGTCAAATATTCGTGCACTCCTGTCTCTGAAGAACCTGGCGAACCATCGCAGTCTCTCCCTTCCCCAGTTGCGGACCTCTCTCAAGGCCGGCGAAGAGCTGGATGAGCTCGTTGTGGTTACACGGAACCCAGAGAAGGGCATAGTGATCGTGGCGAACCGACCAAAGACGAAGCCAGCGCTAGAACATAAACAGCTTCTGACGATGGAGACCGCTAAAGTTGGGCAAATAGTCGGTGGTCGGGTAGTACGCCACTCTCATTGTACGGTCCTCAAATTCTCTGGGAAGATCACGGGTACCTTGCACCCTACGGACACATCAGACGATTACGAAACTGGCATGCTTTTCCCGGCCCTTGACTCAATTGTCAAGGTCGCAGTGATCTCCTTTGACAAAGAGAAGAAGCAGCTCGTTGTCTCCACTCGTGCGTCGAGAATCCAACCAGAGGACCATCCACCGATCGTGGATCGAGAGATCAACGGGATTGAAGAGTTGAAAGTCGGCGAGACTGTCCGGGGCATTGTAAAGAGCATACCAGAACATGGCATATTTGTTACTCTTGGTCGCTCTATTGATGCGCGAGTTCAGATCAAAGAGCTTTTCGACGAGGTAGGGGCATCAGTTTTGATCTGCAATCAAAACCTATACCCATGTCGCCTAGTTCGTGAAGGATTGGCGGCCTCGTTTTCAAGTCAACCAGCTTGTTAAGGGCCGTATCCTCAGGTTAAGCTTCATTTTCCCGCTAATCCAGTCCCGTCGTAGCTAAACTTGTGATTTAGCATCGATACCATCAACAAGAAGGTCGAGCTTACCTTCCGTTCGGGAAACCTGTCAAAGTCCACTCGACCCACGTTCTCACTGTCGGACTTCCAGGAAGGCCAAAAGGTCAAGGGCCGCGTAAAGAGGATTCAAGACTATGGTCTTTTCATTGAAATCGAAGGCAGCAAGGTTTCCGGTTTGTGCCATAAATCTGAGGTGAGTGCCAATTGTGCCTCGACGTCCTTTACTTTACAGAAAGATGTCCCAGTTATCGGACAACAAGGACGCGGATACCGCCCTAGCCCTGCGCAGTTTCCAGGAGGGAGACACAGTGAAAGCCTTTATCAGCTCGATCGACCTCGATAAACGACGCATATCATTCAGCCTGAAGCCGTCTCATTTTGCAAACGAAGATTTCCTGCAACCGGATGATGCCTCCTCTAAGGAGGATCAGGAACCATTGGGCGTCGTTGAAGACGTTGAGATGGAAAGCGCTGGAGAAGACGGCGTTGATGATGTGGACCATGAAGCGACCTCAGAAGACGACGAAGACCAAGATTCCGAAGTCGAGTCCATGGAAGTGGAGATTGACGCTAACATTCAAAACCTCAATCTTAAACAGGTTGATGCGACGACCATCCCCAATAGCGTGCGGCCTGCGCCGGTTCTCAAGATACAGGGCGGCTTCCAATGGTCCGGCGATATCCCACAGGAAGACGGCGATGACACAGGACCTTCGGAGGATAACGACACCGATAATGAAGAGCAATCGGGCAAAAAGAAGCGAAAGAAAAAGAAAAAGCAAATTGAGATCGACCTGACGGCCGACATGCACAGCAAGACACCATCGTCGACAAGCGACTTTGAGCGCGTATTGCTCGGTTCGCCCAATTCGTCTTACCTGTGGATACAGTACATGTCGTTCCAGCTTCAACTGTCTGAGATCGAAAAGGCGCGAGAGATTGCCAGGCGCGCATTGAGCACGATCAATTTCCGCGAGGAGAGAGAAAAGCTGAATGTATGGATCGCGCTTATGAACATGGAAAGCGTCTATGGCAACGACGAGTCTCTCGAGAGCGTATTCAAGGACGCTTCACGGCATTGCGAGCCGAAGACCGTTTATCTGAAACTTGCTTCTATCTTGGAAGAATCAGGCAATAACGAGGTAAATAAAAAGCATTTTCTTCCCTCTTTTCTTATAAAGACGTTGTTCGCTTATCGCGCGGTGTGGTGTGGTGGTGATGGTGATACCAGAAAGCCGAAGAGCAGTATAAAAGGACTTGCAAAAAGTTCGGACAGAGTTCAAAAGTTTGGACCTTATTCTGCGAACACTACCTCAAGCGCGGCGTTGTAGAACAAGCCCGGAAGCTCCTTCCAAGAAGTCTACAGAGTCTAGAAAAGCGCAAGCGTAAGTTCGTTGTCATTGTCGTCGCCGCACCGCGCTCACGTATCCCCACGCCCCCAGATCTCAAGACCATCTCCAAGTTTGCACAGCTGGAGTATAAATTGGGCGAGCCTGAGCGGGGCAAGACGCTCTTCGAGGGTATCGTCGATTCGCATCCCAAACGATGGGACCTATGGTCAATTTATATAGATATGGAAGTGGGACAGAATGACATCCAAAGCACGAGGTTGGCTCTACCCAAGCACCGTTTTATTCCCTGACTTGTGTTAACTTTTACCTTTCTCTCATTCCCTTCACTTCAGAAACCTCTTCGATCGTGTGTTCGCCCAAAAAATGACGAGCCACAAAGCCAAGTATGTTTTCCCGTCTAGTCATAGTGATGATTGTCCGTTCTAATCTGGACGCTGCGCGCCTTTAGGGCTTTCTTCAAGAAATGGCTTGCATTGGAGAAGAGGGTTGGAGACGAGGCAGGTGCTGAGGCAGTCAAAGCAAAAGCTATCGAATGGACTCGGCGTGCCGCAATTCACACGACCACAACAGAAGATGATCCAGGTCAGTGAGGCGTAAAACGGCCATTGCCGTCCTTGCATTGGGCCATTCTCCAAGAAGTAGCTCGAAGGCCTGGGTCTGTGTGTGCTGCTCCAATATATAACTAATATCACACATCGTAAGAAAGCAGGGAAAAAAAATTACGAGGTTACGAGGGTAGCAGATAAGGAACAAAAACCAACAATGAGTGTAAGCGACATCGTTTTACGTCGAGATCGGTAGGGTATATGCCTAAGAAAGAAAAGTGGAAAGAGAGAAGAAAGCATATATGGCATGAAAAGAGGGCATGGAAAGCAAGTCAAAAGCTGATGAAGCAAGTCAATGAAAAAGAAGAAACTGCAAACGGGCATCACATCAAGGTCGTGAACGCGTGCGTTCATGACCGTGTGCGCTATAACTTTGTGACTCGTACTCGCTAGGTGGCCGTCGCGTACCAAGAGCGCTCGCAAATTGGCGTTGCCAGCTATCAAAGTCACTATTCGAGATACGAGAACCATAGTTGATACCGTCCGAGCTTGCGCCGCTGACCGGCCGGTCCGACATTGACATTGCTGACGTGCGATGGTCGCGACCGAAGGCTGGCTCGTCGTCCTCGAGGAGAAGACCAATTTTATGTGACAGCTGTTCGTTCTCACGTTTAAGCGCATTGTTTTCGGTGCTCAGCCGTTCCAGCAATGTCTCATCGTGCCCGCCACGCGTAATCACCAACGCGGATCTCTGCTGCTCGACCTCCTGTTCCAACTCTTCGACGCGCGTCAGACGTTCATCCGCTTCGCGCTGAGCCGCAATGAGGCTATTCCGCATCGTTCCGAGGTCCTTCTCAAGCGACTCGATGCGTAACCGCAGGTCCTTGTTTTCGCTAATGGCACGTTGTGCTTGCCGTTGCATGTCAATAAGTTGACTGCGGAGTGATTCGCTCGAACGTCCATCATCCGAGAGGGGGGTTGCGCGGCCATTGACACGTGTGCGAGTGGCTGATTCCACACTACCGGATGACCCGCGCAGCGAGTCAACTTCGGTCAACAGACTCGTGTTGAGGTTCTTCTGTTTCATAAGCTCGTCCTTCATGCGTCGGTTCAGTCGTTCGGTTTCCCTATTGAAGCGCAGCACGTTTAGACCGATCGCCCATATTTTATCATGAATCACACCTACTTCACAAGCTGCACCGCGAGGCGGTAGTCGTCCTCGAGCTGCTGCATCCGCGCCTTATAACTCCGCTCCACATCCTCGGCGCGCCGTTCAGCCTCCACGACACGGGCGTCACTCGTGCCATCGTCCAAATCATTGCGAGTCAAGGCAGGACTCTGCGTACTGCGGAGACGATCGAGCTGATTCGACATTGCGCTGACCTGTGCGAGCGCATCTTGCCTCTGGCGAGACACGGTCTGCAACTCGCGTTCGGTCTGTTCTTGCAGGCGCGTGTATTGTGCCAACTTTGTCTCCAGTTCCGCAACCCGGGAGGCTGTCTCGCTCTCGGTCTTTGCTGGTAGACCATCATTATTAAGCACGATATCGTTCTCCGCCAGGTAGTTCCGGAGCATGTCCAACCGCATGGCGGCATCCGCCGCGTCTTTTGCTTTTTGCTTCAGCTCCGACTCACGCAAAGAGAGATCTTGGCGTGCGCGCCCGCTCTCTGACAGAGCATCGCTGAGCTGCGAACGTAGCCCGGCCATCTGAGTTTGTAGTCCGAGAGCCTCTGTCTCGCTTTCGCGTGCTTTGCGCCGCTCGTTCGCAAGGTCCCCATGCGAGTCCTCAAGCCGTTTTGTCGCATCCTTTAACATGACCCGTAGCGACGCCACCTCTGCCTCCATAGCTTGCACGCGTTCTGCATGCCCGCGTGTGAATCGGTCCTCTTCAGTTTTGAGATCGCGATGCGCGTCAAGAAGTTCACCAAGACCCGTTGTTGTGAGGGTACGGAATGCATCGGCCTCTTCCCGGCTCTTGGTCCATGCATTTTCTGCATTCGTGAGTCGTAAACGGACTGCCTCCAATTCGGCGGTCCTCGTCTCAAGTTCACCGCGCAGCTCCGCAAGCTCCCCTTCGTACTGCCCAACCTGCTCGCGAGCACGTTGACTCTGCTCGTCAACCTCAGAGGCACGGGAGGTCGCTTTCTGCAGTGCACTCTGAGCCTGCTCGAGGGCGCGCACGTGCTTGTCGCGAGAAAGTAGCAATTCGTCGAGTTGCGCTTGCAAATTCACAAGCTCTGCGTCCTTCTGATCCACTAGTGATGTTTGCGCGAGGAGTCGGTCTGCCTGTTCTCGTAACTCGGCGTCGAGGGCAGCGTGCCGCTCCTGAACATCTGTGTGATCCCGTAGAACGTGTACATGCGTCTCCTCCAGTAGTCCCGCGCGCTTCATTGCCTCCGCTGAATTCGCCTCGGCCTGTTCGAGTAGCGTGCTCTTCAGTGCGAGCTCGTCGCTTAGTTGTGCCAGGCGCCGGTCCCGCTCTGCTTGCGCAGCAAGGGTTGACGATAATTGCCGTTCAAGCTCCACAAGACGTTCGCGCTCCAACCGTGCAACATCTCCCTCTGAAGAGGCTTCTAGCGCCGCGAGCTTCGCACGGTAGTACGCTGCCTCCTGGACCGCACCAAGCCGTTGCTGTTCGGCTTCACTGATGCGTAGCGACGCATTGCGTGCCTGTTCAGTAAGACTTGCCTAGGCGACGGACAACGTAGTTCAACATCTCGGAGCCGCGCTGAAACACCTAAGTTACGTACCTGAATGCGTCCATGGAGTTTTTTCAGGGTAATAACTGCCTCGGCTATTTTCGGTTGCTCATCGGTTACACCGCGGTCTTCATCACCAAGGCTGGCGTTAACATAGACGAATCCAGAATGCATAGCTTGAGAAAGGGCCGCCTTCATCCAAGCCTCACGGCGGCGCAGGCTCTCTAGCTCTGCATCACGAGCCTTGACATCGCGAATCAGATCAGTCGTAACATTGCCCGCGGAGCCGGTTTTCGCGCCATGCACGGAGGTCAAGCCGTTAGCCGAAGCGAGGTTCGGATGTTGATGCCCATAGTTTTGAGCGTCGGGTGATTTGGTGCGCTCACGCTCAACCAGAGGCGACTCGGAACGCCGATTTTGTATCGGCTTCACCACGCTCTCGATACTGAGAGGACCGGTAGGTGTTCCTCCGCGTGCAGGTGGGCTAAGTGCGCGTACTTGGTCAGGGGATAACGCACGTTCACGAATCACCGACTCGGTCGAACTCTCGACATCGTCGTCTCCCCCAATGACACGTCTTGGCCTACCATTTACACTCGCTGATTGTGATGGGAGACCATTCGGACTGGGACGTCCCCCGCGCGCTTGATGAGGCGGGCTTACCGCGCGGCGCAATTCCTCAGGGTCAACAGTCTGAGAAGGTGTGGTTGCCGCATTCCCAACTGCTGAAGAGGGACGTGGTGGTTGCTCCTGCTGGGTTTGGGGTCCCGTGGATGACTTGCGCGAGAGTTGTGGGTTCTTCTCACCAGGCTTGACAGAGTTGGAGTCGGATTTGGGGTACTTGATGTGCTCTGTGTTTTACAAGACTTGGAGGCCGTCCAGTAAAACTACAAAAGGAAAATACGTACTTGTGTCGAGAACGTGAATAAGTGCAGCTTCATCCGCCTGTGCACCTCCCGATGATTCTCCTCCAAGCACAAAGATCCGTGTCCCGTTAGAAGCCATGGCGTGACCCGACCTTCCGCTTGGACTTGGTCCCATGTTTTGAAACATGAACCATCGCTGAGCTACACGTCGTATGAACGGGGAGCTCGTGCGGTTCAGACTGCTAAATCACTTACTTGACAGCTTAAAGGCCGTCAAGTCACCCAAGTCGGTTCCATCGACGCCACGCCCACCAAAGACATACATAACATCATCGACGAGGGCAGCAGCGTGACCTTCACGAGGAGATGGAATGTACCCAGTACATTGTAGCTCAGACCACTTTCGTGTCGAAACGTCAAACAACCAAGTGTCGTTATAGTGATATAGGCCGTCGGTACCACCGAATCTGCAAAACGTCGTAACAAAGAAGGAAGACGATAGGCAAAGGGCGACAAACATGATGATATGGTCGCCGTGGGTTACTGATGCATGACCGGTCCTCCGAGAGGGCTTGACGTTTCCGGGTGGGGACTCATATGACTCCCAGAGAGGTTTCGATTTCACTGCGGAGATATCGAATCAAGACGGCATCTAACAATGACGGGCAGACGTACGGGAGTTCAAGTCAAATGCCCACATGTCATTCAAAAACTCCCCATCGACCTGACCACCAAAGACGAAGAGCTTGGAACCAACCATTGTCACGGCATGGCCGTAACGACCAAGGGGTCCGGGACCGTTGATCACGACACGGGTCCACTCTCGCGATACTAGAGCGAGAAACTCTAATCAGCTGGAGACAGGAATATCGAAAGATCCAACGTGCCAAGGTTGAGCAAATAAAGGGAGTCATCCTGAGGTTCATTCGGTACCTCCTGGCCGCCAGTATTCGTGTCCCCGCCCCAAATCAAAAGGACGCTGCTGACTAGCGCGGCGGCGTGCCCAACACGTGGACTGGGAACCTCTCCGCTGGTTTGCAAGAGAGTTGCGGATAAATCCCGTGTTGAGAAAACATATAGATCGTTGCGTGCAGAGTCGTGTACAAGACCTCCAAAAAGGAACAATTCACCGGCGGGAGTGGCAAAAGCGGGAAGTGCATGACCATAGCGGGGAAATGGTGATGGCGACGGACCGGATGCGGGAGCATTCTTGCTGAGAAAAGTAGGAGGTAGAAGGTTCAGGCGACGTGCGGACCATGGATAGATAGGTCGGGGTTGTTGTTGTTGCGAGGGGGGATGTGATTGTGATTGGGCGGGAGGCGGTTGGTGTTGCGGTGGCAGTTGTTGGGAAGATTGTGAAAGGAGGCCATTGGTAGAAGATGAATTGGAGGGTGGGGAGTTTGTTGGAGGGCGAAGAGAAGTTGATGATTGGCTATAGGAGCCCGGTAAGTTCTGGGTGGGATGGCTGGGATATTATTGTGGAGAATGATGATAGACGGGGATATGGGCGGTTAGGCGGCGGTAAGGTTACGGAGAGAGCAGGAGGCTTACACGTCGGTGTCGCGAGAGGGATGCGCGGGCTGTGGTGCCGGCTGTGGGTGGTGCTTCTCCTGGTTGAGATGAAGAGAAGAAAAAGAAAGGTAAGGAAGGGCAAGTGGAAAGGACATGGAACTGACATTCTTCTTCCGGGAGAAGAAGGACATTCTCCTTGATCTGATTGACGGTATGATTGAAGAGGGAGAGGGAAAGCAGGGAGAGAGCGGAAAGGAAAGAAAAGAAAGGAAAAGGTGGAAAGGATAGGGAATTCGGTCAAGCAAAGCAGGGACCGTCTAGATAGATTCCCACGACTAGTCATTCCAGCTAATGATATCCTCCTCTCCACTCCTCTCGTGATCCCGCTTCCTATGCATCATCACTCTCTCTCGCGACGGGAACAGTCGGTTGCAATCTGTGCATCACCATCACTTTCTGCTTTTCCCACCCCGACAACATAAGTCACCCACCCGCATATGCGCATATAAAGATCGGTGTCCTGTCCCAAAAGTCAATACATTCTTTTTATCTCTCAGACGCCCGACACACTCTACCGGATTTGTGGCTCTTGCGAGGCCCGTGTTAATTTGCTCCTTAGTGGCTGTTACGATAGTATTACATGTATCTACCCGAACATGAAAGAATATACATACCATCTTGTAGCGCAGGCTGCGAAGGAAGCACCGAGGGCAGTTTGGGACGTGCAGTGCTCATCGTTGTTGTTGGTAGACCGAGCTTAGCGGGCCGCGCGCTTCAACACCTGCCTTGCCATGCACCCTTCAAGCAACCTGGCCCCCGCCTCCCTTCGTCTTGGTTCAAAACTTGCGCCACGCCCCGCCAATCTCCACTTGTCTACTGATAATATGCCCGCTCCCCCACCCAACCTGCAAAAATCTCCTCATAAGGCTCCACATCCAGTCTTACGTTGGTTCGGCCACACAAACTCCTCCTCCGCCAGGCCGTCGTCGTCTGACTCCCAATCCCCCTCACCCTCATCCGATCCCGTAGAAAACCTGCACGATGCCCTCACATCCCCTCTTCCCGCCCGAGCCCCACCCATTCTCAAACGACCTCCGACGGCTGTTCCACCAAACATGCCCCTATCGGGTTCTCCATCTTTTCTCCGTTGTTTCTCTCGCTTAACACTCCCCACTGCATCCCTTTCCAACCTCGTTCCCGTCACCTTTGACCCTTCGATTGACTCCCAATCTCCAGGAGCTCCAATCTTTCTCCAACACTCTCCTCCGGATCGCTCCTCGTTAGATGCCCTCCGTTCGCTCTACAGGCGGGAGAGCGCCTCATCGGCCTACCTCACCAGAAGCACATCACTCGCATCATTGCCGTCTCTGTCCTCAACATCCGCGGCACCCTCGTGGAGGCGGTCTCAAAATGACAATAAAGAAGGTATCGATCGTCTACTCAGCGAGGAAGATCGAGCTCCGACAGTCGAGGAGGAGCGGTCCCGGATTCATAAAAAATGTTCGTGATATTCCGTTACCCTCGGTATCTTCTTACCTTTTCTCCACACAGATCTCTCACCCGAACATCCGATCGTGTTCTGTCACGGTCTCCTTGGCTTTGATTCGGTTATGATCGGTCCCGCCATTGCACCTCTCGAGGTGACACATTGGCGAGGGATCAAGGAAGTACTGCAAGCGAATGGAACCCAAGTGCTCATGACGCGCGTCCCTGCCACAAGTTCTCCCATTGAACGTGCGAAAGTACTTGAGCAGAAGATTGAGGAAACGTACCCAGGGCGATCAGTTCACCTTCTTGGTACGTCCCCACCGTTACATTATTCTCATCCGCTCACACTCATTTAGGTCATAGTATGGTGAGCCCTTCACTCGCCTTGTCCCTGATCGCCGGCGCAGACTGATGGTGGTACCCAGGGGGGCCTCGACTGTCGCTACCTCGCCTCAAACCTGCACGACCACACGTTTCGCATCCTCTCCATTACTACTATCTCGACACCACATCGCGGTTCTTCTTTTGCGGATCACTTTCTTGAGGCAGTCGGGCCCGAGCGCTTCCCGTCGTTCCTCTCACTCCTCGACTTGCTTCCCAATGGTGGAGGTGACGGTTCGGCATTCTCGTGCCTCACCCTACCGGCCATGCGCAAGTTTAACGAACAAACTCCTGATGTGCCTGAAGTGAAATATTTCAGCTGGGGTGCAGCATACAACCCAGGGTTGATTGATACCTGGAAGTGAGTAGACGTCACGCCTTCCCGCTAGCCCTGTTGTATTGACCATGACTTCATAACCTTACGCCGCAGGTGGCCACACTCGGTGATTTTAGAAAAAGAAGGGCCCAATGATGGCCTCGTTTCTGTAGAGTCTGCGAAGTGGGTGAGTTTGGCACCTTCTGCGTTTTGTTATGTGCGCGCCGAGCTCAACTCTTTTCAAAGGGAACGTATCTCGGTACAGTCGAGGACGTGAGTCACCTCGACCTGGTCGGATGGGTCAATGCGGCACGGTACAGCTGGGCGAAGTTTCGTGGGCATGACATCGCGTTTCATCCAGCAACATTCTACCTCTCCATTGCAGACCATCTCGCACGCGAGGTAGATAACGTGCAACCCGAGGCTGAGCCAATTGAGGAGGACCCGTGGGACGCGTCCTCTGAACGAGATGATGACGATGAACGAGGAGCGTAAAATACACTCATAGACATCATGGCATTTTTATTATACTTGCAATGTAGTTCGCATAGGATACCATCTATACTATGGAAGATTAATGGATCAAGGGATGGATCCGGTGCTGGGAGTATGAAGTTGTGCAAAGCATCGATTTAAATGTAAAGATGTGAATGAGCCAGGTCAAACATGAATTCGCATGGAATCCCTCCCAAAATCAACAACATACTGCTTCATCTCTAGTAAATGATGTGCACGCAGCTGCCGTGGCACAGCGTTGTTGGTGAAAAGTCGTGTTATCATCGTGTTTTCAAAAATTAAAACGTGGCTCATTCACATGTCATAGCGGCGCGGTGCACTGCGGCGCGGTCAAAGGGGCTTAACATGGCGGAACATCAATTTCCACGACACGATTAAGGCAGCTATGGATCCTCCTGTTCCTCTGGATTCTCTTGTCTTGCTGTAGGGGTCAACGCCACAGCTGTAATCATGATATCAAAATGACCGGATCAGGTGCTCGGGTCAGCCATGGGTGTTGTGCCAAGAACTGATAAGCCTGGACCTGTACCTTAGGATGATGAGCGGGAATATCAAAATTCCCACTGTGCACCGAATACAGCTACGTCTGGCACCTCCTAACAGGCCTCATGCCATCATGCTTGTCAATGCTGTGCGGGCGTCATAGTAATATTATTGGGTTAAGGGCTGGAACCTGTTTGTAGAAGGGCTCCCGTCATCCGCATTGCGCATCGCCTTCTCAAAGGAAAGGGTGCGTTATACACATCCCCAGCACCACACTTGTAACTTGCCCGTTTCCTAACGCTGCTCAACGATGACCGTGCCAAGCGTTGACCAGGTAGTCACCGTCATCGACCAACTACGAAGTCTTGTGGAATTGGTGAGTGTATAAATACCTATATTTATATTATTTGTGGGAGAGAGAAATGCCAATCGATTCCAGATCTCAACGAGCTACAAGCAGTCCCGGGATTCATGGATAACCGCACAGGACTCACTGAACCGCCTCACGGTACTTGTGCTCCGGTGCAGTGCGAAGGATTTCGATACGGGCTCGGAGCTCCAGCAACCGCTGATTGACCTGCAAAGGTTGGTCCTTGACCCTTGGGGAGTATTGCTCCACCATCACGGCTGATGGATTTATCCCCAAACCCCCCACAGCGAGCTCGAAACAACGTGTACGCAATGCCGGCGCTATAAGAAAAAGGGCGTGCGACGTGTCTCCGCCGTATTACCTAAGTGGATGGCCGGCAAGTTCCTTCAACGCGAGTTTGCTCGTCTTCAAGGCAAGATAGCGCTGATTCTGTATAACTTTGAGGTGTGCCCTTAGTTCTTTTATTTCATTTTTTTTTCCTACTGCTCAGATAATTGTTGGATTTTAGACCGCAGTCAGACGACTAGAAAAGCAGCGCGGACAGGGATCGAGCACACCTGGGTCCAGCCGTCACGGTGTACCAGGACTACTGAGAAAACAAACGAAATCGCCGAATAGTATAGAAGAACGAATCGGGACTTTGAAAGAAATAAGCACCACCGATCGCCACACATATGTTCGAAAAGCACCTCCGCCTCCCAGCACAGATTCATTTTCAATTCTGGCTTCAGGGGCGGCCGAAGTGTACTTAGAATCAGAAGAATGGGTCATGGAGGATCCCGCAGATTGGGCTGTCATTCTCGCGGAGATGCGAAAGAATGTTCAAAGTCGCGCAGCTTCGCTTCTAGGGCCCGGGCATGTCCCGCATGAGCACAGTGGTCGTCGTCGATCCCGTGTCGTTTCTTACCATTCTAAGCAATCAGGATCAATGGTATGTATTCGCTGCTGCACCCGTCGTTGCCACCTTTCTTCAGAACTCATCAAAATCTACGACAGGGTGCCTATCCGTTAACACAGAGCAACCTAACGCTAGAATTACGACGTCTGGAGATCCAGTTGTTGATGCGAATCGCGTCATTTACCCCTCCTGATCTCTGTCCCCCGCACGAATACTTCCAAACTATCAAGCTTACACCCTCATATCCGATCGTCCTCTCGGGATACAGCTGGGAGGTGATCATTAGACATGTTACAGACCTTTTCAATGCCGTAGACGCCTCTTCCTTGAAAGCCAGTAGTCCCGAAGCAGCAAACACCCTTTTTGACCTCTCTCGAACTCTCGAAGATCTAGGTATGCACCAATATTCCTACACCGTTTCCACGTGGGCGCAGGTCCTGCGTCGGGATCTCTATGACGCCGATAAAGAGATGCACCGGCGCGATCTCGCATCATCTTTGTGTCTAAAAGCAAGGGTGCTTGCCGGACTAGGGAGGATCAACGCGGCTATGATCGCTGCACGTGAAGCCGTGCGCCTATGTTACGAAGATGAAGCTCTGCAAGGCGTTCAACTCGCAAAGGCACTTTATGTCCAGGGACCACTATTACATGCTGTGGGGAGGAAGTCAGAGGCGAAGGTCGTGGCTAAAGAAATGGTTTCAATACTGGGAGCGCTAGGAGAAGATAAACCCCACCTGAAACACTTCTTATCTTTAGCCCGGGCCTTATACTCTAATCTCCTTCTAGACATGAATGAGTACGACGAGGCGTTGGCCGTGGCACAAGACGCGATCAAGGCCGCCCGCGCGCTCATCGGAGTGGTAGATTCCCGCCCGGCCCTCTCCATCACACTTCTCATCAAAGCACGCGTACTAGCCGTACGGGGAGAAAAAGCATCCGCATACAGCACGGCCATACAAGCCGTCAGACATCTACGGGACTTGACATCCGAGCGCCCCGCATTCACCACCTTCCTCGCCCACGCACTCGTCCTATCATCGCGCTACCTCAACACTGCTGGATTCTACTTGGAAGCACGAAAGAATGCCAAAGAGGCAATCGAGTCATATCGCACCTTGCATACGTCCGCACCACAAGCTTTCGCAGCGCAGTACGCCGAGGCAATTGGGCAGCTCGTACGGTTACGCCTAGCCGTGGATGGGACGATAATAACGAGCTCGAGCCATTACCACCACCAAGAAGAAGAAGAAGAAACGGAAGATGCAGAAGCAGAAGCAGAAGTATTTGACATGGCCCAACACGCCGCAGCGCTCTTCCGCGAAACCGCAATCCGCGATTCAGAAGCGTTCGCAGACGTTCTCCTCGTGATCGCCACACGACTATTCGAAGCCTCTCGCTCCCAAGAAGCATCTCCCAACGTCGAAGAAGCAATCAATATCCTCCGACCGCGGTGGAAACAAAGTCCAGACGAATACGCTCCAAGATTCGCGCGTGCGCTCGCGTTGGCCGCTGCCTGTCTTCCCAACAGTAGTGGAGCAGGACTCGAATATTCCAAGGAGGCCGTGGAAGCGCATAGGCCGCGGAAAGACCTGGATCGGACGACGCATGAGCAGATTCTTACGCATTTGCTTATGGACGTGTTCTTGCGGTTGAAGGAGCTTGGGCGTGAGGTGGAGGCTATCCCGTTCAAGACTGAGGCAGCGAGGTTGAACCCTGATGTTGTCGAGAGCGTTGATCCCCCTCCTGCGGCGGCTGCAGGCGCGGACTTCCACAAAGGCCTGCTTGGGGACGCGACGGAAAGTGGACCTGGATCTGAAGACGAGGAAGAAGATATTTAATAAATTGTTGTACCCTCGCGATTGTTTTCGTCGTTATTGTTATTATGTAGCATACAGCACACATTACTTATGTATCTCTGACAAGGACATCCCTGAGTCTCCGACCCTTGAGGGTGAAAATTATACTAGCATTAACTTGAGTATTCCCCACCAATAAACTATTCTCGCCCATTTCATTTGACGTCAATCTTCACTAATACTAGCATTTCCCAACGTTGCCTACAAATCCCTTCTCAATTCATACGAGCCTAGCATCTCGTCAAAATGAAATGAAACTTCATGTACTTAGTTGAGGAGAGGGCGGATTCCATCCTTGCCGTCAAGGGTTACCAGAGCATCTGAACCTGGGGGGAAATGCGCAATTCAGTCGCTAATAATGGGATTCTAATACATACGAGAACAACTCACCTCCGATGTGTTGTTGGCCTGGGAGATCCAAAGTGTGGGAGATCCAAAGTGTGAGCGCATCTCGGAAGAGTAATTGTGCAAGTAGTACACACGGATGAAAATATTGGGCACGGTCCTCTGGCCGGTTTTCTCCTGCAAGTAATTCTGGAGCTCACCGCCATCTTCCCTCTCATCGAGTCTACACCATCACAATGTTCAGTATTGCACAGAGAAAGAACGAGTGAACATCGATACACACTCGTAAACGACAGTTTGGGCATCGGAGTATTTCTCCTTCAGAAGTGCTTTGGCCTTCTTCGAATAGGGGCACCAGCTCTTGGAAAACACAACGACAGTGTTTCCAGCTACGGCGTTCTACGCTCATATTACGCAAGTCAGCATGCTGGGAGAGGATGGAACAGTGCAGGACACTTGCATCGACGATTTCTTTGGGGGTAGACATTTGGTTTGAAGGTTTTGATTGCAACGCTGATGGGGACGGACTCGTGAAAGTGCAGTCCTATATATACCATCCTGGCGGGAAAAAGTAAACGACATTCATGTCGTTTAGTAATGACGTCACTTCGCGATTAGCAAGCGAACCATCTGGATGACGCATCCCATCACGTGAAGCATCACGTGAAAGAGCAAAGTCACGCCTCGGTTTTCCGAAAATCAGTTTATTTAGGCGACGGAAAGTCCAAAGTGCCTCCCCCAATAACAATGAAGTATACAATCCATCGGCACCGGACCCCCGTCTATTCCCCATTATTTCAGCGGGCTAAAAGACAGCGGTATCAAAATGAGTGAATCCATAGTCCTTGCAAGTTGAGACGTCTATGAGCCGGGTCATCAACCGAGTAAGAGATAAACGGAAATACGAGGACGCGCCTTGTACACCGTGCTTGCCCAGCCATCCACCTGCCATGTATTTTCGCGCATTTCCTTGCGCGTCTGGAGGCTTCTGTATAACCAATGAAAGAATGTGTGTTTACCCAGTGCCATGGATCTAAATAACGAAAGATACGCACGGGTACTGCCAGAGATGGTACACCTGGTGCAGTCGACCAATCTGTGAGAACCATGCACCGACAGGCTGAACGAATTTCCTGCGAGCTTCGATACCCCTACGCCTTTGATATGAAATCTTAGTCAGCTACACGGCAATCAAGAGGTGGACGTGAATGATGTTACCACGTAGCCTCCCACTCGAGCAGCGTGCCAGGGGTCAGCTGGTACGCGCGTAATTCAAAGATACCGCCTTCTTCACGGGGCGGAGAAGTAGGTAGGAAAGCGAATTCTTGCGCGAGCTGTGTAGCCCGGGATTGAAGGAAGGGTCTCAGTGCGTCATGGGCTTTCTCATGCTAAAGCAAAAGTTGAGCGGGGAAGTAAAATTTTAGAAATCAACGCTTCGTGATACGCACGAACACGAACCTCTGAGCCCGGAATCTTCTTCCATGCTGTGTCAAAGCCTGAGTGATTCTCGTACTCCAGGACGTGGTCTAACAGGAGTAAGGCATGACAACCTGTGATTCAGAACGAAACTGCGCACAAAACGTATCTTGTTCCCCAATGACGGCCTCAAAATTACCCGAGAGCTTGATCCGAAGTTCCGAATCGTCCCGCAAACCTGTGTAATATCGTTCGCTACGTGTCAATGAACAATCTTTGGGTCAGTATCCACAACTACAGTACGTAGGACATGGACTTACGCGGCTTTCTTATACTCTTTGACACTGTCCGGCTTGACTCGATGGACTACGAACAAAACAATTTAGGGAACCGGGGTCGGACGCACTTTTCATATGCGTGACGTACTCTCTATACCATGGAGATACTTGCCACGCGCAACGAGGCGTGAATGCTGCTGTATTTCATGATCACCAGCTTCCTTGGCATCTTTCGAGCCATGTAGGATGGACTGCGCGCGGACCACCGATACTGTCAGCGCGCGAGATCTCGCGCGAGGCGAGGTAGGTACCTGTACAGAAATAGCACGTCGAGCGCTGGGGATGGTACGGCGCGGAAAATTGGAAACTAAATGAGCAAGCATAGAGATTGGTGTCAATATGAAGATATCAAAGAGTGAGGGAAAGGTTCTGAAGGCAGGGAACAAATTGGTAGTATAGTTGATAGTCGCTCCGCGTTTGCGAGGTAGCGGCAGCTCGGAACAAACCGAGGTTCGGTTTTCGGTTCGGCTCAGCGGAAGTAACACCTCATCCTCGTCTAAACATATCCTCTTATCCACATCTCATATACAGCCCATCTTTCCCCTCTATCTTCAGTCAGACATACTCTGAAATGTCTGCTACCCATCTCAGATTCACGGCGGGGAGTTATAAAACTGCACTCAAGAAGCGCGTTACTTATCTCCACCGAGTCGGCCGGAACACACGCAAGGTTTCCGACAAGCGTAGTCTCAACTGGTCTAAGCATCCGGAAACCGGTAGTCAAAGAGAACTTACCCAGTTGTACCCGTCCCCCGATGTCTCGAACTTGCATGCTCGGAGAATACCTTCGGTCGCATTATCGACCAATAAGGTAATCTGTACATCAGGGTAAAGCGTGGAGACATCCCGCAGCATGTCCAAGGTTATGGAATCGCCTTGTGTGGCACCTTTTAAACGCTTAGAAAGAAAACTTTCCAAAAGAGAAGCAATCTATACTCAAAAGGCTGCGGAATGCAGTATCTGGTTTCCCATCAACGGCCCATGACGGTGGATAGGACACATAATGCATCTTGTCGTCGCCGAGAATCCGCAAATTCTGTTCTTCCAACTCCAGCATGTCCTGTGCATGTGTGCATGTGTGCCTGATGGCTGTGGGGAGTAATGCAACGTTGGTTTCGAACAAACAGGGTCGGCCAAGACACGGCGCAAGTCCACGACGCCGGACAAGTGATCCCTCTTCCAACTTGTCCAGGGAAATGAATGGGAGGTTGCCATCAGTCGCCCGCATTCGGTATGCTGAGAAGTCATTGCCTAAAATATTGTCCAGGTAGTGAGCAGCTCTGAGCTGAGGATTCGTTATATCCCGTTCGATACTACAAACGGGGTTATACTGACGATATGCTTCTTATTCCTATCATGGCCCTGGGAACCCACTGTAAAAGCCTGTCCGCCACCCAATTCAATCCCCTGATCGAACCAGGTCTCCAGAAGACGATTTCCCAGGACGGAGAAATAATTATCAGCCATCTTCACTTCTTCTTTGGAACAATTCAAAGTTTGCAACAGCAAAAGGAACTCCGACGCGAGAGATTGATGCATTATAGCGCCGTGGCCTAACCAGGAAAATGATGTGTGCAGGGCGCTGTTCAAGTTGCGTGCGTACACTGTC
This sequence comes from Russula lepida, assembly GCA_003316425.1. Taxonomy (NCBI): domain Eukaryota; kingdom Fungi; phylum Basidiomycota; class Agaricomycetes; order Russulales; family Russulaceae; genus Russula; species Russula lepida. The sequence goes on along the minus strand of QFEZ01000441.1, from coordinate 51,509 downwards.
CGGAGATCGCTGGATAGACGCTCGTGAGCGGGAAGTAGGTACACGGCAGACGGTCGATCGAGCTCCATGATGCGTACGTGGAGGGCCTGGATAACCTCTGGAAGGATCAGATAGTCGTCATCCTGGTCATTCGATAAGTAAGATCAAACGTGTTTAGAAAGTCGTCAAATCTTCACTTGAACAAAACAGTACTCTGCATCCGACTGCGAGCATCCTAAGAATCGTGCATGAAAGTACATGTTCTCCATCGAGTTGATGATCTCTAACTTTTCCTCTGAACAAGTGGTCGGGATAAAGTCCTTGTTACGATATCGGAAAGCTCGAAAGGCCATCGGAGGGCAGGTGAAAGCACCGTATTACGCACCTGATATGTCAGAGGTTTCTGGCTGTTATTCCACACCAGGACTCGTTTCATGAATGAGTCCAGCTCCGGACTACAGAGAAGGGACACGATACGTCGCACGTTTGGGAATCGTGACCAATTCAACACGACGGCGACTGTGTTTCTGGTCCTCACGTTCCCCTGGTGATGCGGTGTTGGAGAGACATTTACAAATCGCTCTCGCGCATCGGTCCGATACGAGGCAGGTGCCAGACGTTGCTCTGTTTCCATGTAGTGATGTGGGATTTTGATGGGTACTCCCGAGCGGAGCTGTGGCTTGATGAAGGGCAATACCGAGACATAGCCAACTTGAACTTGAAGCAGATACGCCACGGTGACCAGCAAGACGGATGAAACGGAGCACCGAACAATGTTCAGCAGCAAAGATGAGACACCGCTAGGCACGAGGTTCCTGTTGGCCATGATCGTCAAGACTAAAAAATACCGAAACTCCGATCGCGAAATGTGGGTGAGACCAGCAGAGCAAAAGCGGATATCCTAACCACTCAAAGATTAGTGTGGAGCGGCACAACGTGCATAACTCTGCTAATCCCTGTTTGAAGATAGTATGCCGTTTAAGTTCTCTGTGATAATATACACATTACACTAGCTAGCTAAGCGATGACAGGGGATAACAGGATCCGCGAGGTGCGACCTGTCGGTGGGGTTTTGTTAGCCCGCGTACCATGGCAGGCGCCACTAGCACTGTGGCCATGCACACTACGGCATCCATACAGTACTTTCCAATCCCGGGCCATGGCGGGATCCTCTAAACAACTAAATCCGTTTGGAATTTGGAAGGTGCATCAATGAAATTCTCTGGCACATCGATTCCTCGGAGGGCCACATGGGATTCCCCTCGTGCCTAGTCCCGGTGGTTTTAATCGTAATTGGCAGGGACGGTGATAAGTTTATGGAACTTGAAGCAGTGTAGACTCTTTGGAACATCAGAAGTACAGGGCCAGGGGTGACATCTATATCTACCTGTCAGCCTGTTACAGCGGCAACCAGCACCGGTCACTTCGTGGCTGCAGGGTGCGGTATGGGAATGAGAGAATGAAATGAGACGGCTCGTTCCGAAAGTTGACTCGAGCATAGAAGACTTATCCCCTTCCGAGTACATACGCCGCACACCGAAGACCGAAGACAGGTCCAACAGTGTGACAATGGCTCACTCGGAAAAACATTATTCTGCCGGGTAAACTATGTAGAGAAAATCTACGGGACCATCCGCTGCAGGACCAAGATGAAACTGTGGTGTGATTGGGCATGACGAGAGTCGGCCATTGTCACCGAAGGGTCCGAAACATCATTACTGAGGCAGCATGAGTAACGACTGCGGCCATCTCGATAACGATTAGAGAGCTTTTTGGCAAACTGTAATGTAGGTAGAGCCGGTACCAGTGATATGTCAGGACGATGCGAAGACCTAACCTTATCGCTACCCTCGGGCAATTCGGCCAATAGGCCTGGGAACACAGCCAGTTTCGGTTTCACCTTTTACCGTCATCGTGTTATATTTCACCCAGCAACCAACGCCCATCCCCTTCTGTTTCCAGTCCGTCTCTCTCTGTATTGTAAGACTTTACCTTCGGCAACATACTGTATGCGCTATAACACCTGGTGGTCATCGTCATACTTGCCGCTTTATCCTTGTACCTCCGCGTCTACAGAATGGCTTAATGAAATGAGCGGGACGGGTGAGTATGTGTCGCTTGTTCGGATATTTGAGGAACAAGTCCAGTCTTCTATGGATATCATGTTACATTCCAATTCCAAAGCTTGTACTGCGTTGAATGGAAACAAACCTGCCAGGCTACCAATGTCTCTGTCAACATTATCCCATACGGATGTAAGGATACGTTGTCGGTTTTATCGGTCCATAGATGAGCCAAGAGGTTGGCAACGATTATAAAACTTTTCCGGTAGGTGGTCATGTGAGTCGTACTGTAGGTGTTTAATCATAGGACGGGACAACTCCGGTATGATGGTACCGGGAGTTTGAAGGTTATTTCTAGACAACATGGCCTTTCCCGTGAAACATCTCGGAGGCAATAACCCTCGACTTTCTACTCCCTTTGGAGGCGTGCCTAGCACCCACTGAATGTTAAGGTAGTTTTAGTCTGTTATGGGACAGCTTTCGGTCTTCGAAGTTGCAATGTGTTCTTTGGGGATAAACTGGGACCTCACGCCACAGCCTCCATCCGGATACCACATGTTCTCTCCATTCCACGAACTGAATGATGCTGAAGGTTTGGCTTTGCAAGGTGTCACTCATTTTTATCCCTATTGGCCGGTATACAGTAGTGGCGCACAATAGAACATCGCAAAGAGAACGCACTCACCTCGCATTTCATAAGCGACCCTTCACGGCACCCTAGTAGCGGTACGAGGTTCTGACGACAAACGCCACCGTACGTGATGCTATAGGAACGGCATGGATTATCCAGAATGATTGGGAGCACGGATTACCCCTCTTGCTCGTGCATTTGTTCCGGGATCAGACAACAGGATGTCACAGACTTTATCCCCGTTGGCTGATGTAGAGGTGAGCAATGGAACATCGTTAAGAGAACGCCCTCACCGTGCCTCTCATGAGCGACGAAATTCTCGTGGCGGTACAAGGTCCTGATGACAAAACGCCACCAAACGTGGTGCTATACAAACGGTGTATCAAGGAGCCCTAGACTAACTGGGAGCACGGATTGCCTCTCTTGCTTTGTGCAATTCACTTCCGGAGTGATTACTACCTGTTCCATTAAAATTTCAACTTTCCGTAGACGTCCTTCGGGATCTCCTAGAGTCCTATCCTCGGATGTATGCAGGGGATTTTCCTATTAGACAGAGTAATGCACGGGCGACTCGGACACACAGCCTCGCACGGTGTCAGGGATCGCCAGGTGAGGGAAGTCCGTGGCCCGTCACGGACTTAGGAGAATTCAATGGTCGTATATTGACTGATGGGTTACTAGTATAATCTATTTCTTCACTATCGCCGTCAGCCACCGGGTCTGTTATGTTACCACACCCCGCCCCCATTTAAAGAAATCGCATCGCCCTCTATACAGTTTGGCTCGGTACAGACTGGGGGCGATGCGCGGAGGCATTAGTTTGGTAATGTACCAATACGAATGGCCACTGTTCGTCGTCAAGACGGTTACTCACTCTGATAGTTCAGCCCCGGGTGTTCGTCCACAATGAGTAAAAAATCCTGGTGAGGCGCTCCTGATTGGCCCGTCCTGAAGATCCTTGTTCGGTGGTCTCCGCGAATAGCAGCCAAGGCCGCAGCCCCGGGCCGCCTGTCCGTCTAAGGACCCAGGGCTGACCCAGGGCCAGCATAGTGCTCAGACAGCCGCAGCCGCAGAACACTAACTTAGTGCTGTAACTTGTGTGTGAAACCGAGAAGGGACAAGGGCCACGTCTACGGGTAAAAGAGGATCCGAATTGGCTATGCGGCGGCAGTGAAGCATTTTCTTTTTTGTTGTTTTTTTCACACTAGAGGTGCCGCGTGTCTGGGAAACCTACGGGTCATCAGACGTGTTGCAAGTAACCGGCCGGAAACATGTTGTTCTGGTCTTGCTGACATTAACGTGATTCCATTCGTCTGATCGGCGATATCACCGCGATCTCTTGAGAAAGAAAAAAAAATAAGACGGAAAGGAGGTTCCCATACGGTAGACCATGAGGCGTAGACTATTTCAATCGGCTGGTATGTGCCTAAGATTCCACATTCCACAGCGATGGAAATCAGTATTGCAGTTCTGATTGTCTTGAGCCCTTTTTTTTCGTCCAAAGTTTGACAGAGAAGTTTCCCAGGGCGTGGCGGAGAGCTCCACCCGTTATTAAAATGTTGTGATGATGGCCGCACCTGACATACATGAAATGCAAAACAGAGAAGAACTAGACCAGATTGACAGACCCATTACCAGATCGCCGCCATACTCTGGAACGTACCGTATGGGCACTGTATGGCACCCTCGGCGATCCTCTGCCCTAACTCCACTTTAGGAAATCTCGGGTCAGGGGTTTGCGAGCTTTTCGTGTTCTCGAGCCAACATAGTTATATATATATTCGAGTATTATAGAGGAACGGCTATATACGTGAGAATAAATATGAACGGGGGCCGGTTCTATTGATACAATAAAAACTCGGGACGCTCGCTAACAGAACCAACTCTAGGAGATGGGGTGAGAAAATATCGTGAAATAGTCTGTAGATTAATGTTTGATGAAACTTTCACCAGTGGCCCCTCGGTGCACCAGTCACCAGGCCAAGCTCCAGAGAATCTTCTACACCGTTTACCTTCTCCTTCCCACACAATCCGACAAATCCAACACGGTCATATACCCTTTGCGCGCTGTTATTGTGACCGACATACAGGGTCACATTGCGTTTCCCGCAATCGAACAAAAGGCTAGCGAAACGGGGATGAAGTTCAGTACCAAATAAGAAACGACGATGATTGACCGACCGCCTGGTTACATTGCGAACGAGATGCTCTGCAAATCCCCGACGTCTCCATTTGGGCGTAGTGTACACTTTAGTAATCGCAGAGACATTTTGAGTGTTCCGGGTAACTGCACAAATAGAAGTCACTTCTCCTTCCGACTCGTAAATCCAAATGAGGCCATTCGAAATAAGCTCCCGCGCTTCGACAGTGGCGGCATCTATTTCGAGTGGGAAGTATACCTATAAAAGGAAGTCTAATTAGAGACCACGAGAACCGCGGGAATGGCAAGGGATAATGTGTGCCGCGCACCGAATCATCAGCGAACTCCTTACAGAGCTGGGCAACTGCGGGAAGATCTTCAATATTGGCCCGTCGGATGCTATCCCCGCGAGACAGTGGGTCGTGGGACTCCTTAAACGTCTCCCGGTTGCAGAACGAATAGTGTGCAGCGTAGAACGGCTCGGGTTCAATAGGGCATCTGACTAGATCCGACCAGTACCTCGTAAATGACTTTACGAGCTGCGTCATGCCGAAAATGGAGAAGACGCGGCACGGCGGCACGATGTCGAGAAGATGTTCGGCCAGTAGCTCGATGCGCGGGTTCAGCCATTGAGGCGACAGTGAAGTGGGGTTCTTTGGTGTCCACAGAAAGATCGGGTAATCGCCCAGCGTCCAGCTGACGCACGACAATACGAGGTCGAGCGTCGGAGGAATGAACGGGGACGGGGAAGACCAGACAGTCAGCCAAAAGGGCTCATTCCCTCCGTTGGCTATCATTTGTCTGCTGGTCGTATTGACGGGTGGAGGGCCGGCCACCTGAGGCCGCGGTGATGTTGGTGGTGATGATGGCAATGGAAGTGGGCGAGTTTCTTGACGCCACCACGTGCTGACGTCGGACTCATTTATGAAATGACATCCTGTCAGTGCTGCCTCACTCCCGAGAAGCTTGAGGGCATGCGCGAGCACGATATTTGCAGATTCTTCATGACGGCGAAGCGTGGGGAAGGTCGCTGACAAGAAGTGAGCTGCAGAGTCGTGGTGAACGATGAGGATGTTTGAAGAGGAGCGAACGGGAATTAGGCCGGGCATATTAGGGAGAATCAAGACCAGTCAAGATAAACAGCTGGTCAGGAAAGGTAGGAGTGTAGAGCGAGTTGTAGTGGTAGACAGTGCACGGTACGCAGATGTGGAAGGCCCTTAAATACGGAGCGATGCTACTAATAGGGCATGTTTCCCCGTGCCCCGTCTAGGTAGCATTACCGGATAGTCCAAAGCATTTTGAGGAAGACATTTCCTGTGTCAAATCTCCATGCGTGTAAGTACGGGTTTAGGAAAGCACAGCGTAGTGTTTGAAATTAGGGTATGAGTATGGTTTAGTACGACGTGACTCACAGTTCATCCCGTTCCGGTACCGATGGCCTGGCTCTTCGCTGGAGCTGCCTAAATTTGCGTCCCTGTGGACGAGGGTGGCCAAATGTCCAGGCTGGCACGAAGACGAATTAGGAAAGTACAACATTTCATTTGAAGAAAAATGAGGCGGCTGTGTTACGTTATGTAGACTGCGGCAAGCATTGGGACTTGGACGGGTCAAGAAGGTTTGATTGAGGGAGGGAGAAAGCGTGACGGGTGTTCAATTGGAGATGTGAGCACTTTCTGTTTCAAGTTGGCAGGTTGCGCCTGCCAGTGCAACCATCTCTGGTCCCTGCCACTGCATCGTCCTGCCTTTCTCTGAGCGAGCCGAGTCAAGGCTGAGCTGAGCACGCTTATGCTCGGGTTTTCCCGTCTGGTCTCCAGTCACCAGTAAAATAAATATGGATAAGTTCCGCGAAGGAGGAGTCTAGGCATCCTTGTGACACGATTCAATCGGGATGGTTTGTCACTTGACGGCATTTCTGTTGGGAGAAGCCAGGGTGATCATCCAGGTCTCTTCCGCTCAGCGGTGATGACCCCCTCTCGGCATACCGCATACCTCAGCTGGCCAACTAGCCACACTTCATGTCCGTTCACTTCCACTTGGCCTATCCTTACCTGGCTTACCCTCCGGCCTCGTGCGGCTCTGGTGGGAACATGCATCTCTTCTCGGCACGATGAAAACCGATCGTGTGACTATGAGAGTGCCATGAAGGCCAAGGAAAGGGCCGCAGTGACTGAGGTCATGTGTGCCTATACCATACGCCGTACCTACATCAACTGTGACAATTGATGCTTTCAATATCGCAATGAGGTACATGGATAAATGATGACTTACTGCTTCCTGATTGCCACCGCAGCATACGGACATCCGGGTGGGCTGTGGCCGTGAGAAGGATCAATACACCCGTTATTGTTTTTGCTTCCCGACAGGCATGATTGCCCAGAATAGCAAGGACCAAGACAATCACCACTACAACAATATGACAGAAGGGTAGACTCCGACGGGTATAACAGGCGGCGCAATAGTTTGATGATCCCGCGAAGCAGCAAATGTATGTGGGAACGAATTCTAGTGGGTCCGGAACTTTGAGGATGACTCGTCGACGAGGAACGTTGCATAATCGGAGTTCAGACACAGCATTCAGGTGCAGCGATTGATGATTATCGATCACGCTGGAGTGGGCTTCGGTGGATGTGGCGTTCAGCAAAAGTTGGTCTTACGTTACGCAAGACGGAAGCAAAAAAAAACGTCACTTTGAGGCGTGTCCACAAAAGGCAAAATTTAGCGAATCGGTCATCGACCTAACAAATTCGTCACTGAAAGTTCATCCACCTCTCAAGGCCATCACAGGACAGGGAGTGACTTCACCGCCCTACGTGCGTGCACCCTTTGATCATGGTTTCATAAACGGCATAGACGCCACCGTACTAGGAACAAGAGAAAATGTGTCTAGGCACTTCATCACACGAAATGAACTCCTGGAATTGTTTGGATCCGCTGTAGGGATTGGAAGACATGGTTGCTGTGACACGTATTAAAAACAATTAAGGCATGTACAAAGGGCCTGCCTGTATCACATAATGTATTTCTAAAAAGAAAGACCATCAGAGAGAATGTGATCAGAGGACAACAACCTCGCTCCATTGGTTCAATGCAGTTGAAAAATACAATGGTAAGGCCGTGAAAGAACTATCGCCCATGAAAAAATCGCCGAAGGGTATCACCATGCGCTCCATCACCCACCTTGACCACGGTCGCTCGAGTTGTTGATCAGCCACAAGCCTACTTACCTTTCGGATAAAGGTATGATGCGAAGAAGGATGACAAAACATAAAAGAGTCGATGACCAAGCCCAGCCACCATGTCAGATTGATTAAACTCTCAAACAACAAAGATGATTGGACGGGCTCATGACCACCAACCCAAAGTTCGGGAAACCCGGGGTTCAAGCTTCTTACCTGTGCGAGCTCCAATGAAAGCTGCGCAATAGTCGTCCCGAAACAGTCCAGAGACGTCCGCACGACTTGAATGATGGAGAGGTACGATCAATAGACGGCCTTCAACGCCTTGTACTTATGAGCGCACGATCTGATTCGGATGCCCGATAAGCCTACATTGTTATTATTCGAATCACTGAAGTGGCGGGGAGAACGGAGAAGAACAGCCTATTCGACCATCGCCGCGAGATTGCTAATGATTTCACCCTCGACTAGTCGGCCAATCTCCGCTCCCTAACAAAAAAAATATCACAACTAGGTGAACAGCCGGTACTCACTCAACGCCGGGGGTAAAGAGGACATATTGGATACATCCGAAGATGAAATAACCCCAGAATAAAATGAAAAGGACACGTACATCCTTCAACTTAACAATCGTCGGTATAGATTGGATGCGCCAAGGCACGAAGCGGAATCTATTTGTCTCCGCTTTCCATCTGTGAACCGAAATAGTTACGATAAGCGGAATGGAACCCCTCCGACTCGTGATCTGTAGGGCTGGGGCACTTTGGCTCGTGACACTTCCCATCCAGGGACATCGGCGAAATGGAATGGGGTATGACGAGGAAAAAGAGAACTGTCGTTGTCAAAGAATGGATGGGACGCACTCTGATCTCTGTCCAACGTAAATGATTGATCCTGATGGGCCATCGGCTGGGGCGAAAGTGCGCGTGATGACGTCTTCTACATCCCGGCAATCCTAGTAGCAGGCGTGGCGATGCGGTTGAGCACGTGTAAAGCTATGACTGGAATACGTATGCGAAATTTTCATAACTTGGGCTCGGTACTGTATACTCTCTCAGCCTCGCTTCTTGTTGCCCCAGTGGGCAGAGGGGCAGTGTCTCGGCTAGCCATGAGCGATGAAATCAACGCACCGGACACCACATTCTCCCACTCTCATCACGGCTTGCATAGAAGATAACAAAATTCTCATTGATAGCTTCATAGGAGGAAAGTTCAAGGGGACTTGGCACCGTGTTGAGTGGCATTACAATCGAACGGGACAACGGGTTTCTCCGTTCCCACGACCTGTGGGTTAAGTTGGAGTTCACATAATTATATAAGCCACTGTTTAAAAAGCTCTTGGTCCTACTTATAGTACTAGTAACACACCTTGGACATGGGATCCGGCTTGAGCAAGGGTGCTGGAAGGCGATGTAGGAAAACGCGATGCGCGCGAGGGAAGCAAGCGGGATTCAATGAGGTGGGTGTGCAAACGCGAGTGCCAAGCGAGTGCTCGGGCGTAATTACATGCTGTTTATACTACTCGATGGATGTCAGTGTGGTAAATGGAAGAAAAACATTAGCGTGCTACTAAATGCTGGTATGTTGCACTAAACTAGGGAGGAAGTGTTGGAAATCCAGCAGAGGATAAGCAACTACGCATGTGGCGGCAAAGGATGACATAAGCACGATGAGAGCTTCGTATGGAATTCATAAAAAATACTGTATGTACAAAAGACGCGCCGCATATAGCCACCTCAGTTCTTGCAACCACGAACCGAGGTGACCCCCTTAACGTACTACCTAAGCGTCACACACACTCATGTAGAAGTAGCACTCGATTCTCAAAAGCTCATAGGAAGAAGCCGCGTGAACTCAACTCAATTCCAACAGGCGAGTAGGGAGCTTGCTATATGGAATACAAGGCGGCAAACCAAAACCACCTCTCCCATACCATGCGCTCCAATATAAAAGCACTTATATGTATCATTAATTAAACCATGGCTCGGCCAAGGGCAACCACTTGCAGCAGTCAGTTGGAGGCGCAAAAACCTCAACTCTCTGCGTCTCAACATATCCTATAGTGCCACATATGCTTATCAAACCATCATTTCTTTCCCAAATAAACAAGCTTTTAGGTATCAAACTCGGGAACAGTACTGTATCCCAGCCAACTCATCTCTGAGTATAATGAATAATTGCAAAATCAAAATCAACCAATGATAAGTCAGAATGCTATTGAATGCGGCCTTACACAGGCAAAAACAGATTCATTCACCAATCACCACCACCACTGTGACCTCTAGAGCCCTAAGCGAAAACGTATCTAATCGCTGCAACCAGCACAGGTTGTTGTTGAGGCTTGAGCTTGAGCTGCAGAAGATGCACTAGACATAGCAGAACCGCCATACATGGACCCCATTGCCACACTCGAGCCCTGGGTCATATACGAACCAGCAGCCGTACTGGTGAGGGTGTAGGAGGGCGAGGGCGAGGGCGAGGCATATGTGTTATAATTGTTGCCATTGCCAGCCGAAAGACCCCACTTCGATTGACACTTCCCGAGGCATTGAGCAAGCGCAGTCTCCGCCACCATAGACGTCTCAGTCTTGGTCTCAATCTCAGTTTGAGTCGCAAGCTGCGTATAAGTTTGCACCTGCGTGTGGTTCTCGGTATAGGTCGCGGTCATGGTATCGACGACTGTCATTGTCTGTAAAATCAAGCTTGTGAGTATCGTGATGAAGAGAAGGTGTAATGGAGTCGACCAACTTCGTCCATGACGCGCGTTGACAGAAGAGTGGAGATATACGTCGTCGGCTCAATCATTGTACTGACAGACACCGAGGTCACTGTCGCAGTCATGAAGTCGGTCTTGGTCGCAGTAGAGACATAGGTCATGGTATCGACCATGGTCATAGTCTGCGTTTCCTCCACAGTCTTTGTCTATTTTGGGAAGGACTAGATTAGCAAGATCCTCATAATAGCTGCGAAGGTGACGTACGTTGTCATAGACTTGAGTGCTGACGACAGTGCTGAGATAGGTCGTGGGCTGGATGACGGTGGACAGATACGTCTTGGTCACAAAGTCCGTCTCGGTCGATACTGACGTCTTGACCTCGGTATCGGTCTCCGTCTGCGTATCCGTCTTAATGTAGGTATTGAATTGGGTCGCCGTCTCGGTCGCCGTGAGAGTGTGCTCTTGTGTCGATGTGTGATCGATGACCTCGGTAGAGACATAGACACGAGTAGTGGGGACGAGTTCTGTCGAAGTCATGAACTCTGTCATAGTCTCCATGTCCGTCATCGTCTTGAACTCTGTCATCGTCTGATAGATCGTCGTGGGGTAAGTGACGGTCTGTACAGCGCAAAGTTCGAATTAGCTCCGCGCGCTCTGAAAAAAAAAAAAAAACACACCGAAGTCATTGTCTCCGTCATGGTCTTGGTGTCGGTCATGGTCACTGTGTGTGTTTCCATCATGGTTTGGGTGACAGTCATCGGGGGCTGCTGATAACAGCTGCAAGATGCGCGAATAAGAGTTTGGTCAACAACCCATTGTCAAATGCTACTGACTTTTGGGACGACTGATACATCTGATAGCAGCCCGAGGTAGTATACTGTATTATGATCGGATCACATAAATTACATTTCACGTGATACCTCATGATATGAGGTACGTACCCATGACTCTTTGGAAGTGCAGCTCCCATCAGATCCTTTGACATAACCATAGCCACAGCTCATGCTCTGATAACCCCCATTCATGAATGACTCGTAAGGCATAGCCTCACTCTGTGGGGGAGGAGTATACTGCGCAGGGGCAGATGTGTATTGGTTGTAAGAAGGGGGCGACGAGCTGGCAGAGCTGCCATATTGATTGGGCGAAGGAGACATTGAATTTCCAGAAGAACTGGAACTCGACGAAGACGCGGCGGCAGAAGAAGCACTCGAAGCACTCATAGGAGATGACGCCGAAGCAGAGCCAGATGGACTCAGGTTGGGGTTAGGGATCATTGAGACGACCTGGGCGGACGCATAGGAGGCGAGAGTGAGGCCAAGAGCGAAAGAAATCATGTTGAAAGAACGAGTTGTAAGTGATTGAAGGGGTAATCAAGTAGTCCCAGAAGCAACAAAAAAGCAGGTAGATCCCAGTAAATTGCGACGTAGCGATCTACGCTAGTTTACTGTCTTGCAGTATGAAAAATGTAAAAAGTGCAAAATTCGCACTGCGGGGTGAGCAGTTAGGACGAATATTCGGAGACGGACGAAAAAAAAAAAATCGGACTGACCACCGGGACGAATCGAAAAGGAAAAGAACAGGAGAAAGAAACGAAGAGAAGAGAAGAGAGAGGGAAGGAAAAGAAGGGGGTGAGAAAAGTTGGCCGTCCATTCCGTCTTTTGAGAGTTGAAACTTGAACATGTCGATCAATTTTTTTTAGCACTCAGTTAGACTTGGTTAGGCCTAGTCATACTTCTTCTCGGCTTGATCGGGTCCCGGTTTCTACGACGACAACTCAATTCGTCCCCCAAATCTTCGCATTCCCACTATCTTCCCCTGAATCATTCCACTCAATCCCCGCTTTCTCAACCAGGCACAGGATCATATCTACTGCTATTGCCCAATCCCGTCTCTCCCTCATCACCCGGCTGATGGCGTACGCCGTCCAAAGTCGCCATGAACGTCCAACAAAATCTTCAGTGCATTTCGTGCTCGCGTTTTCGCAATCTCTTCCCCCCGGGAAGTAAGCGCTGTCTCGACTTCTCGCGGCGCCTCTTTCCACGGATACTGCAATGCTCATCAGGCCGGCAGATACACACCCTTGTGACGCAGTGGACTTACCGGTAGCAACTTCCCGTGAAAAAGTACAAAGAGCCGATATCACATTCAGTGTTACACATATGATCCGGGTTCACCCACAAATACTTACTCTATGAAGATACTCGTACGCCACGAGCGTGAACCCGAATTGAGGAGAGCTGCGGATAATACGCGCTGGTCCGCCTTTGAAGAGAGCCTTGAAGCCTTCCTCACGATCTATAATTTCTTTTTAATGAGGGAATCGCCGTGACTCGACCACTCTGACTTACAGATCTTGACAAATGCGTCGGCAAGGCCCTTGTAGGTTGTTTGCCCTTTCCGCGCTTCCACTTGTAACCGTGTCTTGATGACATCTGTCACACGCCCCATCATGGTACTTTTAGCTTTGTTCCCCTTATATAACCCGCTTCCGAAAAAAAGGCGTCGCACCTGCGGGGGTCGTAAGGTAGGCAGCAGGCATGCCGCTACATGTCAATGAATGTCATCCGATGGTGATTGAGTCAGTCCTCCGAATCGCTTTGGGAACAAAACTGATGCCATCCAGCAATGACGTACGCTATGGCAGCAGAACTAAGAGTTTCAAAGAAGGATAACCTTTTGCCATGATATCCTTCGTGAAATACGTCCTTCTTCAAGTGAGAGTATGCAGGGAAGTATAGCGCTGAAAATGGGATATCACGTAGCAGACACGCTGATGCGCCACGGTATAGACCCAAAAGTCCAAGTTGGCGGATGATATGAATTGCACCTCGTGGTACAGCACCCTCTGCTTTGGCTGCTTCGCCTTGCACTTGTAATCGGATCTTCCTGTAGGATCTTCCTATGAGCACACTGCGCGTACGGAACCAAATCAGATTGCACCCACACAATTTCCAGTGGGTTGGTGAAAACCTGCACAGCATATTGAACTATTTGCCATGAGAAGGACTGATCTGGTACTCACAACTTGGCAACCACCCGCTGTCCCGCCTGCTATAATTTCCCAGAGCGGTGATATCCGGCCCGTTTCCGGGTCCATTGCCCTGCCCCGGATGAGGTCGTTAACTGTAAGTTTGATCGCTTTCTCAGGCGCGACACCCTAAAAAGCACCGGTTAATTACGCAGGCGTGCCGCGATCAAGTGGGTGCTTACAACGAGCTGCGGTCCAAGACCACGATAAAATCCTAGAAAGCCTTCATTACGGAACACCTTTTTGACGCAGTCCAAACTGTTCTTATACAGAAGTTGGCCGACAATAGTGCTACGTTGATTTTGCATTCTGGCAATGAGGGGTGATTAAATTTAGAGTTCGATATCGTATTCGCACGTAACTGAAACGTACCGCGTCTATTGCGGACCCGAAGAAGGCGGGGTCTCGGTCAGATACCCATTCAAGGAAAGAACAACACACCTTGACTACGAAAGAAAGAAGTTTAGCAACGTGCCAATTAACGAGACGTTCGGTAACGACGTACCAAGATCTATCGGATATACGATGGTCGCTCCAAACGCACCGGCGAAACCTTCCGTGGAACTTCAGCGTCACCCTGTTGGACATCTCAGGATATGCTCACCGCCTTGTACAAAGTTATACGCCGACTGAGCAAGATTCGACAGCATGGTTGATGTAGTATCCGGTTTGGTCTCTGCTGCCGCACGCTCGACGTCGCCCGGCGCGCGCCAGCGCGGGTCGAGAAGCTGTGCGAAGTCGATCAAAGCCAGACGTTGCCCCCCGGCTCCACGGCCAGCAAAGTGGAAGACGATAGATGCTTCCATTGGAGTGAAAAGTGAATAGCGTGAAGTCGACGCGGCGTGATTCAGGAACTCTGTTTGGTCAATGCGCCCGTCTTTTGATTTTGCGGTGGCCTCGCGCAGCAAGCGCTCAATAACATCCATCTCTTCAGGATTTTGCAAGTGGATTCCACCCCATCAGTCATCGAACTCAGGTTAATGCGATGAAACGTACCTCTAATGACATTATGGCACGCGACCACTTCGGAAAACGAGATGCGACCACCGGGAGTAAGCGCTGTGAGAGTTGGCAAGAGCTCAATCACAGCATCCGAAAGCTTATGCCCAGCAAGTTCCTGCAGAACAGAAGTCATTGTCACCGCCAACTAGAAAAGATAACAAAGTCGGCGCACGAGAATAATACGTTTGAACTGGTCAGGCCGAATGAACCCCTCCTGGTTTTCATCAAAGTAACGGAACGCTTGACGCAACCTTTCGCCTTGTAGGCCCTTCATGAGTTGTGTAAACTCATTGTCTGTGAGATCCATCAGCGCCGCCTGCGATAACGGTCGGAAAGAGAACGCATACATCCAAGAACGTGCGCTCCGCTCTTTTTTCCTAAATGGAGCTTGACCCAGTCGCTGGAACCGTCAACTTAGCTCATCACATCCGAGGCTCTTGCAAAACTAAGAGCACGCACCAGTCGAAATTAAATGGGATTGCGTCAGGGCCAATTTCAGCCGAGAACACGCCTTTGAATTCGTCGAAGGTGATGGTGCCGGAACCATCCCTGTACACCGCACCGCATACATCAGCTATCTTCAGTCATGTGTGCAGAACGAAGGCGTGCACGCATACACGTCAAAGTATTGGAATGCAATATAGTAGTCTGCGTCTGGTCGCTTGAGCAGAGTCTGAAAGACCATAAAGTCGTCCCACGACAAGAGGTCGCGCTTCGCAACGTCCGCGACGCGAAAGAGGGTTGCGAATTGCCCGCGGCCAATACGCGTCAAGTCGCCTTTGGGCGCGATAGCATTGACGAACTGTTCACGATCCAGAAACCTAAGACGACGACACCGCGTTTCACTTGCGGTTCGAACAAGAATAATTGAGAGTACGCACTTTTCACCGTTAATGACAGATTTTGCGTTCGCGTCAAAGGTCCGCCGCCAGCGCTTCATCTCTGATTCTGGTACGCGAACGGCACTCTTGACGGTCTGAACGACGCGTGAGGCAGCACTTCCGTCCGGATTCCCGGAGTCGGCATGTACGACGGGTAAAGAGTCGGGTGGAGATATGGATGATGCCATAGACAGTTAATTAGGTAGGTTTGTTCGACGTATTGTATTGGTCGCTGCAGAGAAAAAAAAGCGTTTGGGTATTGTGTGGATCTATGTCGTCTATAGTGTAGGAGAGTCGAGTCTATGCAAGAAGCGCTTCTAGTTGCGACGTAATTTAGTGTTGGCCAGTGCTAGGTGTGGGAGGGAACGGAAGGGGCGGGGGAAGAAAATGCGTACGAGCGTCAGTGGGAGTGCCGGTGCCAGTCTCAAAAATCAACACAGCTTTCATCTCAGCTGACATAACCATACTAGCATACCGGTTCCTATTGGCGCAAATACCCGGTTTCAGATGCCTTATTTTTTGCATTGTGCGACAGACCATAATGAGGGATGTATGCGTGAATGGAGAAGTGTGTTATTCTTATGGAACAAGCTCGGAAAGTTCTCCGAATGCGGTCGCTCGAGGCAGCCGGAAGCTAATGCAGTACATTTCCTTTTTGGGAGCTACGGACCGTACCAAGTGCACCTTAACATCGCTTAACTCACACCCCAACTGTTGTTCAACGAGCTGCAACGTGTGTCCATCCTGACGGTCAACACACGCAGCCAATTATGGGATACCAGTGGAAGGTACTTACGTGTCTGATGTCCCTCTTTGCAGCCTCATGGTCCAATTCGCGTGTGAAACAATGACAGTGCACCATTGGCATCACATCATACAACGCTTTCAGATCAACATCCGACTCTGATGGTGATGACGGCTGCGCCAAAATCCCGCGAAATGCGTCAATAAACGTTATTGCCGAGTCAGGGAGATTCATGACGAAATGTGCAATGCGCTTGCGAGGCGGTGACTGTGAGGGAGGCATCAACCCACGACGTCGTTGTGATTGTGAGAGCGGTGGTCCCGAGAAACCCGGGAGAGGGTCTGTTGCGACCCGCATCGCCGCGTGTCGAATGAATTCGCGTCCGTCCTCGCATGATGCACGCACATGGTCAGAAACCTATCAAACAAAGTTCTAGTTGCGAATCAGCGGGTATGGCCGTGATGAGATCCACTGACCTTGTTATCTTTGATATTCAGGGTGAGATATTTGTAACTCTCGGGATTTAGATCATTAGCTAAGACTGCACATCCCTTTTTCGCTGCTGGTAACGCAAACGGCCCCACGCCAGCAAACACGTCTGCAATCACCTCGTGAGGCTGGAACATATCCACAAGACGTGCATGCTCCGTTTGCAGCCGCGAGTTCCAGTACACGCGGGAGAAATCAAACGTGAAACGACAGTCGGATTCATTCTGTTTTGTATCCGTGTCATTAGCAATGAGAAGACGGAGTAAAGATGGAGAACTGACGTGTTGGACGATATAGTTGGGCTCCCCTGCTAAGAGCTCCATCTTGAAAAACCGGAACTGCGCGTCAATTGAATCGAGTTTGTTAACGACCGTGCGCAAGCGCTTGCTTTTCTATCGTGCGAGTTGATACGAAAACATGCTTCACAAGGGACTGACTCACGTCGAGGATGACCTGCCCAATGATGTGTTTGTATGGCAGATATTCATCGTTGAGATTCAAATGAGCTACATAACATAACAGTCAAGCCCCACGACCGAGATCAACGAGGTAAGGACAAGTATACCCAGGTGCCCCACATTCGAAAATCCAGTGGGAGAGCCATCCAGAAGTTCCTCCGGAAAAATCGCATGTAAAATCTCCTCTAGGAGTCACGACCTGAGTAAGACATTCGCGCGGATGTGGGTCCAACGAACCAGCAGTCCAATAATCATAACCAAGCTCGATATTGTACGTCCTCAGAGATGCATTTTGTGTTTCCAAATACGATCGGGCATCCGCACTTAGATCAGCTAAAGCACTTGGCCATGTATCAGTATCACGACGTATAGTAAGCTATCTCCGGACGCACCTTCATGTTGCACACGGAGCAAAACGAGTTTATCATCGCCATCCGGATTCTCTGCGTCTGCCACTACGCTACGTATTTTTGGCAAATTGATGATGAACCTTCGATGACATTGCGTAAGTATAACGAGATAGAGATGGGGTAGGATACCGTCGCGATCGGTTACCTCGGCGAGGGGGGAAATGAGCACTTACCCTCGCATAGCCTCTGATTTGAGCACAAAGCCCGTCTTGGCGGCGGGTAAACGCGCGGCGACGACAGGCACCGTCCGATGGAAGGCGCTGCGAACCAAGGTATCTTTCATCCAACGCGCAGGTGGGGGAGATGTATCTATGGTAACTTTCCGATGCATGCTACGCGCGTCCGAGTAGCAAAGGGGAGCAGAGAAATGTAGAGCGTTGTTCAGCGCGTGAACCCTGAAGGAGTGGAAGCCGATAAGAGGCATAACCAAGCACCATCTCATCTCCAAGCGACCATCCCGCAGTCCAGTCCTTGTTACCCGGTCAAAGTAACATCCAACCTATCTTGATAGATTAAACTGATCGTCTCTTTATTGTACAACCACGATTCATTATAACTTAAACGAAGACGGGAAAAGAAATCATGCCGCACACGTTACCGGCACCTGAGGTCTTCACGCATCTCGTCGACGTACACTGCCATCCAACTGTCGCACCTATATCGGCATCTACAATCGAATCCCTCCCATGCACGCTTTGCCCAATGTCGTCCCGAGTGGAAGACCAACCAAAGGTCGCCACACTCGCGCGTGCCCGCCCAGACCACGTCGTGCCTGGGTTCGGTTACCACCCCTGGTGGGTCCATAGGATCTCCCTCAGCACACCCGCCGGCACCGTACCTGACCACGCTGCACATTACCGTGCTCTCTTCCTACCCCCGTCATCATCATCACCGCAACCACCAAGCGCCGAGCTCGAGACAGCCCTCGCACGTTTACTACCCACGTTACCGCCACCGATACCCCTCGCAGATGTCCTTGCTGACGTGCGTGCGCGTCTAACCGAGTTCCCTACAGCGATGCTAGGCGAAGTTGGCATCGATCGTGCTGCTCGTATACCCTTCGCTAGGGACGATGCGTCAGAAGGAGGGAACGACAATGGTGGCGGTCACCGCACATTGTCCCCATTCACGACGCCCTTTGCACACCAGCTGGCCATCCTCGAGGCGCAGATCGCTCTGGCTGTCGAGCTCCGACGCAACGTGAGCCTGCATAGTGTCAAGGCGTCCGCCCAGACGCGTGCGCTGTTCGATCGCATGGCAACGACGCACGGTGCTGCATGGTTCGCAATCAGCATCGACGTGCATAGCTGTACACTCAGTCCTGAAGTATGGAGCGACATCGAGGTACGTCCGCTCCTCATATAGGCCTCATACCCCGGTCGCATTCCCCACCCCTAACGCCAGAGGCGAGGGGAGGAATAACAGCTGATGGGTGGAACAGAAACGTCACCCGAATGCATACTTATCGCTCTCGACGGCTATCAATGGCCGCTCGCCCAGTCATATTGCGCTCATACGTGCATGTGCGCCCAGTCGTATTCTTGTCGAGTCGGATTTCGACGATGCGTGTGATGCACCGGCGCGCACGTGGGACATGGCGTGTATAGTAGCAGAAACGCTCGGGTGGCCCATTGAGGACGTATGGGAGGATAATCCAAGGCCAGATGAGTCACAGTGGGGCGTTGTCCGTCGGCTTGAGACAAATTGGCGTGCATTTGTCAAAGGTGGGCATATTGCGCCAGTGAATAGACAAAAGGCAAGAGAGCGGCGAAGACGAGATTACAGTCTCGATTTAGTAGAGTGATATAGACGGTGAATCCCTGGCTTTGATTTAGGGCCAAGATCGGGTGTACTGCTCCCGCAAGGCAAGGAAATGAGAACAACCCTATGTTTAGATATATTGTACCTTATGGTATCCAGATATCATAAAAATAGTCCTGCCTCCGCTCGCATACCATGTGCTACCAAAACATGTAGTGTAAAAGAAAGAATAGACATACGCCAATCAGTCCACCTATGATATATGTGTCCCGTCTCCGGCGGTTATGGATCATGGTCAGGATATTGTTCATGCCCGGGACAGTGTCTGAATACATGCAGACAGTTAGTCGGGTACCTTGCCAGAGGAGGTGAAAAGACACTAACGGAGCACTCCGACCATACGGGTCTGTATAGCACCAAGTGAGGTGCGTTGACGCGCAAACTCGGTTCGAGTCTCCCGAGCTTGACTACAGTCATCAATTAGTGGGAGCAACGAGGAATGCTGCGATAGAGAGCATACTCTAGCGTAGCGTCGATCATCTGGTGCGAGCTGTCAATGCGGCCACGCTCCGCGAGTAATGTCTCAGAAGCAGACGACTTGTATGCACTGGACAGGAATTTAGGTATTGAGTACACCAAGCCTGGCAGGAAGGACTGACAGGGCAGGACTGACTCAATGTCATTGCGCACACCGCTAAGCAGATTGGCCTGATCAACAGCCGCCTGAACATTTCCCTAGCGCATTGAGAATTAGGAGGGCTCAGCCGAGATTGAGAGAACGGACGGTTGGACTCTAATGCGTACTTTTGTCCGTCTAAATTCTCTTCCGTAGTCTTGGTACACATCTCGGTGGCGTTGAATAGCACGTAGCATGGATTGCGAAGGGGGATTATCTACGTCTTGGGCGACAGCACTTAACGCCGAATTCGTCTCGCCGAGCTACCTCATTGCAAAACACCCGTTGGTCTCCTAAACTCGTCGAAGAAGGGAAGCATAGATAATAGGGAACACACCTTTTCGAGCAAGTCCTCCACCTCACTCTCCGCGTCACGCCAGGATGGGCCAGCCTCGAGGTCGTCATTTGGTCCTGCGCGCGAGATGGAGGCTGCGAGACGAGCATAGGAAGTAAGCTTTGCATCAAACAAAGACTCGAGAGTTCTGCATTGTCGATGCAATGAATCGTAGTTGGCCATATTAGATTATTAATGCTAGGCGAGACTCGGGTTGATAGACTAGAAATGGATACGACACGACGACGTGGTGGAATGATTGTTGCCACAAACACGTACAAATGCAGTAGTTTATGCCAACCTCGGAAATCTCTATTATTATGTAATGCACCCCTTGGTATGCGTGCCAATGATTCAATTCTGATTGCCAGCAATCATTTTCGACTTCGCCTTCGCGATTCAGGAATGTACTATGCTGGCAGAATTTGATGGACTTCCAATCAAGTTTCAATTCATTTCCATCTGATAGGAATCTCCCATGATACCCCGGTACTCTGCGATAACGAGGCCACAGGGCGTTTCGGACGCCGCCGGAACTTGAAGCAATTTGCCTCGTTCGATGTCAACAGAATGAGGGCAATGACCGGTTCATGGAGCTATTTAAGCCACATGTTGGATATTCGTATCTCAACAAACCTCCTCTCTCCTCACTCCACTTAGTAAAGCACAATTATCATGGTTCTCTGTCAACCCAACGTACAAATGACTCGCACGACCTCTTTTCGTCGTGTGTCCAACGCCAAGCCGCCCCTATATCATTGCACTAGCCCTAAAGAAGTGGTTCTCGTCAGCACCACCGTCGTCTCCAACGAGAAGCCTAATGCCTCTGGCCTGACTCGGGACCAGACGCGCGCACTCCCAGGGCGCACCGTCGACCCTGATGGTCCAGAGGCACGCATTATACGCTGTTTACGCGAATTGTACTCGTGCAAAGCCCAAACCGTACGCCTCTTTCTCGTGTTTCACCCTTCCCTTCTAGTATACTCCGACTAAAATCTAGGTTTAACGCAGAGGTCATATGAGATTTATACTAAAGACGCTGTCTTCCATGACCCTATTGGCATCGCCCGCGGGGTAAACTCTATTCGTGCACATTTTGATGCTCTGCCAAAGGTTTGTGCGACACATGTGACTACTCCATTCCCCCCAGAAGTGACGGCGCCCAACACTATGTCCCCTTGTACCGCATTTAGCTCTTCGCTCGCACCGAAATACAAAAACTCCGAGTGTTACAGAATCCTCCTGAAACGCCTGCCAACCTATTCCTTATCGATCTGGACGTCGCCTATTTCCGCGACGCCAAGGCCGCTTCGCC
This sequence comes from Russula lepida, assembly GCA_003316425.1. Taxonomy (NCBI): domain Eukaryota; kingdom Fungi; phylum Basidiomycota; class Agaricomycetes; order Russulales; family Russulaceae; genus Russula; species Russula lepida. The sequence goes on along the minus strand of QFEZ01000441.1, from coordinate 29,705 downwards.
CTTCAAGGTTAGATTGCAATTCTTGTTCGTTCGTTCGTTCTGTTGCATAATTTGATCTATTTTGTGTACCCCAGGTTGTCAATTCGCTCCTGACTCTTCAGCTGAACGACGCTAATCAAATAACTCGTCACACTGAAGAATGGGATCACAGCCGTGAAACGACCGCTGACGATGGATTCTTTGGTATGCTCAATGAGCACCACAAAAGGAAGGCAGCAACCGTTACGGACGTATTCACTTTCAAGGCGCGATAAGTTATCGGCAAGACTGGCGTATTTTGGGAAGCTTGACATACTATCACATCCATCTATCTCTTGTACACGGTATTAAAACGTCAACTATGTATCCTTATCATTCGTTTGAGTGCGTGTCGGCCTCAGCCCCCCGCCTTATTCCCTCGACGCATCTAGAACTTCGGCATCCAGCTCTTTGCGGTCTGCTTCGTCGCTAGAAGTTTCGCTTGAGCGAGCATATTCTTGCTTCCTTGCTCTAAGGAGTTGACGCTCGTTTCCAAATCGCCAAGCATTTCTCTGCAGTGTCACAGTTAGCATGCGCAACGAAAAAGATGAGACAAGCCACCTACCCGCGTTCCGCAACAGCAGAGTGCAATCTGTCGTATAGATTATTCTTTACATGTGCAGTTGATGAGGCCATCGTCCCCGCCTTGCTCGACCCTGTTTCCCATTCGGTGTACGCCTGTGCAGCCCGGGGTTGCGGTTTCTCCGGGATAGGCCTATCAGGACCGGCCACTACAAACCAAATAAGTCCCATCAGAACGAAATTGACAAGGAAGAAAGACATCAGATGCAACGACGACCATACAAAGTGTGTCAATCTGGTCCCCAGTTACGCTAGCTGAGCCGACCAGTCCACCAAGCCAGGACTTCCAATCTGCCGGACCAAGGCTTACGGGCACCGGTGCAGGTGGTACATCATATTGCCGTGTGTCATCTTTGCGCTCTGTGAGGGAGACGAGTGGGATATGGTATCCACGTCGAGTGTTGAAGAGCGTATCGAGGCGCAAGCACTTCGCAGGAGACGGTGCCGCAACACTCGCTGTTGACCTCATTGAGAGGACAGGGCTCGTAGCGACACTGGTGGACGAAGGCGTTGGAGAGGCCGCACGCGCAATTGGAGTGGAGGGTGTGGTTGCAGGATCACGCAGAGGGACGAGCGTCAGGAAGTCGCCTGTAGTATCCACCGACGGAGGACTGTCAAGCGAACCGTCGGTCATCAATTTGCGTTTAGGATTGTCTGGACCGTGTTGCACTTACATCGACGAGGCGACGGGTAGTGGTAGTGTATACAGGTGTTCCAACATCGGGAGAGAATATACGAGGCCATCGTGCTTGTCCGTAAACACGACCAGCGCGTAGGATCCTGAGTACACACTGTCAGGGTGCAAAACTCATGAAGTCGGACAATGACATACCGCTTCGCTCTATAACTTGCGCGCGTACTATGTTACCTACCTTATAGCCCCATTCCACTCTTGCTACTCGTTCGTTGCAGAAATCTGCCAAGCATCGTGCGCCTTTCGCACCTACTATGATAACGAGGCATCGTACACTTTCCTCTTGGGCTTTTGTTGAAATTTTGGATTCGAGTGCGACCGTAAGGTGAGCTTTGTCGGCCTTACACGGCGCACCAGTGTGGGCGTCGAGTACGAACGCCCCGGAACCCAGGGGTGTTGCTACGCCCTCGCCTTCAGTTGGTGCGGAGGGGATCGACCATATACCCTTGTCATCCCGCGCAAGCGTATATATTTGAACTAGTCCCGATGCACGGGCAGCAACTAGCCGAATTCGAGGCGTGGAGTCTACAGAGAACGGCGTTTAAGGATAGTTCCCGAGTATAAAAAAAGTAAAAACCTTCCTGACTTGACTCCACTAATCGCCCATGTGAGACACAGAACTGGATCGACGCCAGGTGAGTTACGGTGAAGAAATCCGTGATGGTGCGTCATCTGCTGAGATTTCCCAACTTGGAGTATAACCCTAGGACCGCGCATGTCTATCACAATCAGTGACCCGTCTGTGTATGCGACTGAAGCAAAGCCTAACGAGAGCACGTAAGGGAAAAAGTTCATACATATGACTGGAGTGCTCACCGACATCTGATATTGCGAAGGCAGTGACCGGTAACTCGGCCGTTACCAAAAAGTAGGGCTTAAAGCGGAGGCCATCAGCAACTGGAACGTGCTCCAGTGACACGAGTCGCTTATCAGGGAGTTCTCTGGCTGTCACACCCTGGTGATCCGCCATCCTGTACACCACCACTTCTCCTCCATTGAGCACGAGACCAACCTCCAGAGATTCGATAGCAAGCTGCACGTCAATAATTTGCGCTTTCCCGGCAAAACCCGAGGATAGATGTGCTGCGATTTCTGGTAAACCAGCGAGAGTGAGAACATCGATGGAGAGCAGAGGGAGGGCGCGAGGAAATGCGGATGTGAAGGGAGACGGTGGTTTAGGGATAAGAAGTTGTACAGAAATGTCGAGAAAGCGAATAGTGATGTCAGCATTCTTCGTAACGACGATTCGATGGGGCTCAAACTACACGAGCGGTAAAGTCAGAGAAGCAACAGACAAATTAGCTTGCGCCTACCTTGGCATATTTAATTGTTCCAGCGACATTTTCATCTGGTACTGAAATTCCACCCTCTAGAGGCAGATCATCTAATCCGTGTTCACTAGATCTCGAGAGAGTCTCATATGAAATGCGATCGAGCAAGAAAAGACTAGCATCGACAATGGCGTCCGAGCCGCTCCATAACAGAGGAGAAAGATTAAGTTTCTTAGGCTCCTCATTTACAGTCATTAACTGCAAAGTAGCTGCAAGATCTTGGGTAAGAGCGTCCTGGTCATCTCCTTCCGTTTCCTCAACTTGCCTCGCACTCAGAGATGCTTTCTGGGCACATGCTAGGAACTCGAGAGGCGGAAACTGCCTGGCCTCGATTGCGCGAACATTTCCCCCACCATCGAAGAGCATCAATATCGTCGTGGGGTTCCAGGTACCAGCGAAATGTGGGCTATCCCGCGGCATGAGCAAGAAGTCCTGCACAAGACCGGGCGTACGATAACAGTACGCGCTCTGCGGATCAAGAGACTCTAACATCGCGTCCCGAAAGAACGGGTGCAAAGGTCGGTCTGTAGTAGCAGAAGGCGGGGCAGGTGGGTTGAAGGCAGAGAGCCAGAGAACGTTGATTCCTGGAGGATCATGGCCGAATTGACCGCCAAGGATGACTAGAGATGTCTCGCCTCCTCTTGGGTCGTAGGAGTTGGGATACCCACTCCAAGCGAGTTTGAAGATGGGCTCTCTGGACTCGTGATGCGTACTCGTGCGCCTTGGGTGGTCTTCGTCATCGGGGAGGTACTGTTCCAATTTCTCCCCATCCACTTTGTGTACATCAACTTCATCCAAGGTTCGAACCACAAGTGGCTGCTCATCATCATCTACCGCCCAGAAAGCTATAGAGCCATCTACGTGGCCAACAGCGAAGAAATGGCCAGCCGGGTGTACAGAGAGAGAAGCAACATTGGGCCTTCGATGTTTGAGAAGGTCCTGTAAAACGAAGTTCAGTATTCCAGGGAGATGAAGAGCAAAAAACTGGATCACAGGGTCGGTATAGCCCGAACCTCCAGGGGCCCCAGCAGGTATGAGAAGCTCATATGTACCTAGCGCCTTCTGTTCTTTCTATGAAAGTCGCATATTAATATCCTCATAGAACAACTCGATAGCCACGTTACAAGATCGATCAACACGATGCCACCTACGGAAGAGCGAAATATCAGCCAAAGAGGAACATCAAAGCCTCATCAGGGAGAGGAGAAATACCTCCATACGCAACAAATATGAAGTCGAGGTTCCTTGGATGCAGAACAACGTCAACAGGAATCCTCCTATATAGATCGTTAGAAGGCTTCGGGTTGTATATCGTGTAGGCACTTACGACGTCCCTTCGGTATCGACAGGCATTCCGCTGGCGATCACATTCTTCTCATAGGCATCCCAAGCGTTTGCAATGACATATGTCGAGATCCGCCGGAGTAACAGGTCGTATGTTTTGATCTCTCCAGATTCTAATCCGATAAATGCCTAGAAGGCGAAGGCTTCAAAGGGGAGCTCGAGGTGTAAAGGAAGCTGAGGGACTGACATGGGTATGGGAAGGGGAAAGTGTGAGGCAGCTAGTGATGGCACACCTTCAGCTATATGTTTCTCCCAGAACCCAGGACTAGACAAACGTTACTGGCCGATCAAAGCGCACACTAGCTTCTAGCTTGATTTGCCCATGTGCAGTGAGATCCCACAAGTACAATTTGTCATTTTCATCTGCAATTCCGGGCCATAATTGAATCAGATCCATGGACAAAGGCGCCATGCCATACTCACCAATACAGGCCAGCTTGAATATGTTCGTTGCGAATTGCAGGAATTTGGTGGGTGCATGAGACGGGAGCGATAGACTTGTCTCAACGCCAGGAGCACCAAATATTCGAATTGTTCCGTCAGTGGTACCTATCGAACCCGACGCCATGACATCTATCAGACCAAAAGAACACGGCGATGACTCACCAACTGCCAGAATACTCGACACTGGATCAAAAGCGAAGGTGCTGGCATTCGAGACATGGTCAAGTGTCCTGAGCGTTCCAGTTTCCCAGTCTTGCCTTTCGCGCAAGTCTGTCGAGAGATCGGCGAGAGACTTGCCGATGCTCTTGAACATCGTGTATTCGGGTCACGGTGGTTAAGTTACTGGATGATGACTACTTCAAGCCGATACTTGTGTCGCGGTCGAAAAGTCGTAAGCGAGGAAATGTCCTAACAACTTCAAAGCGACCACGGGATAATCCCAGAAGTCCCTTCTCCAGTGCCTCAGCCAAACACTTCTGCTGGGTGCACTTTCACTCACGTTTCACATAACTCCGTACTAGCAGGATACACCACCTGAGGCGTGATTCCTAACTTGCATTCTGAGATGAGATGACTATTTGCAGAATCCACATATATGTTACTGACATTCGTCCCGCTGTCGTGCAACGAAAGCACTGACTCAACTATGCTACTCTCGGAGTCTGACTTCTTTGATAGACACGCTCAATGATGATTCAGATGACCCGGAGGTCTTTGGAACTTCAGCTGTTACCCCCTTGGCAGTGGCGAATGTCTCACCCTCGCAGAAAACCACTACTTTTACTTCCCTCAGGATCTTTATATTACTTGGCTTGGCTAAATGGATACAAGGGAGGATTCACCGTTCGCCCGGTGATACATTTATTGAATTTTCGGGAAGCCGACGGCATTTATGTTCTCACCAACAAGCCTGGTGATGTAAATTTCGAAGTTGGTTGGTATTCACAGGTTTTTGACAACATCTGGAAGGTGCCGATCATTAGTACCTAGCTTTTCTTTTCTTCTCTGTCCCTTGCTGATAAGTTTTTATAAGTCTTTGGAACACTCAAGGGTGAACGTGTCGCTAGAGAACCGTGAACGGCGGGCCCTACAGTCGAGACTCTGCCTTCTTAGCATGAAGCTGGATCGGCAGTGGATTCTGTGTCGTCGAACTTACGCAGCGCTGGCACGTCAATTATAACGTCTGCAACAGACATTTCAGCCTGGGAACCCGTATATGACTGCGTTCTATATTCACAAGAAAAATACGCATCACGTATGGGACCTTACCGTCGTTGAATGTGGCTGGGATCGGAAAAATGGTCAAGTGTTGTAACTTGAACCCACGACAGAAGATTCAGACTATTGATGGTTAAATATAACGTGACGGATAACAATACGTATATGCTGCTATGCATGTATAAAGGAGACGAAACTAGAAACTAACTAACGAAGAGTCCACTTGCAAGAGGAAGATAAAGCGTCAGCTAAATCCTTCAGCTTGTGCAGAGCCAAGTCGTGCTGAAGTTATTCGAGCTGTCGCATTACTACTGGATTGTGTAGGTTTCGATCTCTGTGTATCCAACCAACTTCGCTTGACCTTTACTTCGGCCTGTGGCTGGCTCCGTGGGTTATTTGTGACATCAGAAATGACAAGAGGCGCCGCGGCTGCCTGTGCAAGCGTCGTCACGGGGCGAGTTGTGGTGTTTCGAACGGGAGTGAACCCTGTACGGGGGCTCTTTCGTCTTCTGGGAGTGGTCGTCGCAGCGTGGCGCTCTGAAGCGAGTACTCCCTCA
>QFEZ01000441.1:5159-20633 GCA_003316425.1 Russula lepida | reverse complement strand
TCGCCCCTAAGTCGGTCCACAGCAGCGAGAAGTTTCTCGATTGTCTCGACATCCGTCGCGGAGTCTACGCTGCCATTTGCTGATGGTGCACTCGAGGTGGGTACTAAGAGACCGAGTCCATCAGTGACTTTCCCATAGGAAAAGCCGAACGGGCGAACCATATGACTCAGTATCTCTTAGAGAACGGAATTTCTCTTGTTGGGAGTTCAACTGCGCCGCAAGAACTCTGAAAAAGGGGTGAAAATGATTCGGTAGGAAAACTGTCATGGAGGCACACCTTTCCTGTGCTTGTAAAGCGTGAACTAGGGAATTGCTTTCATCCAATGCTGTCTTGAGGGCCTGTGCCTGAGAGCGCCTTTCTTCCAACTCGTGCCGTGCCCGTTTCACATCCCGATTAAGACCAACGTTCTTTTCCTCCAAACCTTTGACTTTACTCATCTCCGATGCGAGGCGCCTTTCGGCTTTTTGTAACGCATTCTCCATAGCCTTGAGATCCCGAGTTTCCGACAATAGTCGCTCCAGAGCCTGCACTTTGGCTTCTTCTTCCTCTACTCTCCGTATAAGTTCCTCTTCGCGCTCCTGAGCGAGTCCGGCATCAACCCCACCCGACAACCGCATGATCTCATCATCCTTGCTCGCGATTATCCCTTGCATGTTCTTTATATCGTCGGTTGTTCTGCGTTCAAGTACCGTCTTGTCATTTTCGACTCGGCAAAGATCTTCCTCGGTGCGCCTAAGCCTCTCTTGAGCCTTGCCGAGTTCTGCCCGAAGCTCCATCACGGAAGCCTGTGAATCTCCAAGGTCTCGTTCGAGCGCAGTGATCCTCACGTCTGAGAATGAGGATGAACGCGCGCGACCTCTTCGTTTGGGAGTCGCTGTACTGATGACCTGCTGTAGATTTGCCTCGAGTTCCCGCATGCGACGTTCGAGGGCCACCTTCTCGTTTCGTAGGTTTGATACAATAGCATTGGAAGCAGTGTCGTGAGACGAGAGAGATTCGAGTGCTTGTTGTAGCTCTCTTCGAGTGCATTCCTCTTGTTTCTCTCTTTCTGCGGCAGAGCGAACAGTTAGGTCCGCGTTCTGCCTCATGATCTTCTCCCTATCAAGATTTTCCTTGCAACCTCGAAGCTCTTCGTCAAGGTGGTGTGCCCTGTCAGCCTCCATGCGCAACTGAGTGCATTACACGTTCAATCATCGACCTAGTCGCCAAGTAACCTTAACATACCTTGCTAGTGGTCTCATCGAGGGTGGCCTTATTATCGTCCAGCGCATTTTTGGCCTTGATCAACTGACTTTGAAGAGTAGAGTAGCGGTTATCTAGAACAGCGATGAAATGTTAGTCAAGGAGAATGAACAACACGGCAGATGATGAACCTTGTTCTGCAATATGCTTCTTTAGGAGAATCACCTCCTCTGAGTCATGTTCATAGTCGATATTCCACGCCATTGCGGCGAGGAAATGTGAGAAAGAAAGAGAATTACGAGGGGAGAGAGGACGAGACGCCCAACGCAAACAAGATGATCTGTTCGACGCTCCGAAACGTGACCACAACCGCGTCTCATCACATGATCGTGTCTAAACCATTTGCTTGCATAATCAGCACTTCCCGTTACTATTCGTCTATCTACCTGCTACATATTTTACAGGTGTCAGCAAATCTAGAGGTATAACATATGCCAGGTGTAGGTTTTCTCAATATACACTACAAACCAGCGGAGGACACCCCACGTCTCCCACGTCCAGGTTCTGGAGACTGAGCTGGTGTTGACCTCCTCGAAGGTGCGACTGAACCGTCCGATGACTGCGCCCCGGTACGCCCTCGAACAGCCACTGAACCGACGCGACTCTGGGATGGCGTTGATGTCGATGAGTCTGCCGTCGTCGGCGTCGGAGCACGATTCCATGGCATTTTCAGCCAGAGCCACCCAGTCCAGGTGCCCGCAGCGGCCTGCCGCTCACGTTCATCGCGCTTGCGCTCGAACGCAGCGCGATATCGCTCGTATGCTTCTCGGAAGCTGCGGTCTACACGGGACGAGAAAATAAGCTCCCCGCGGGGATTTGTGGTCGGTGGTATGGATGGCATCGGGACGGCGGATGACGACCGTCTTCCTAATTGTGTAGGGGAAGGAGACCTGGCTCTATTTTGGGATGTCGGTCCATCCGGAGGAGAAAAGGGACGAGGGAAGAAGTAGGAGAATAGATGGAATAGAGACCTGCGAGGGGCCTGACGCATGTTAAGATACATATTGAAGCTACGCAGGGCACGGTTTGCGTGGGGAACGTAGCTGCGCAAATAAGTGTCAATGTTCAAGAGAAAGCATCATGAACGCACAGATTGGCATAGCCTATCTTTTCAGAATATAGGCCAGTTGCGAAGAAAAGGAGGAGAGTGGTCACGGATACGAAAAGGAGTCCAGATGCGACGTATGGATGTAGGCGGACTTCAACATCTGGCCTATAGACGCTTGGAAACGCACGGCGAAAGAGATACTGGTAGGGAATCGAGAGGAACGATGTATGCAGAAGGACCTCACAGAGCAGGAAGGCGATGGCGAATATCAACTGAACGAGAAAGACTGGACGTGAAAGGTTTATGTAAAAATTGGCTCTGCAAGTGGTACTAGATAGGGCATACACTGGTAACGGGACTTTCTGCGGTTGAGAATGAGCGCATTGGTCTTAAGTCGCTCTTCGAAGAGGAGAAGGTCTCTGTAGGTCGCCTGGTCATTCGGCGGAAAGAATGAGGGGCCTGAAGGAGATTGTGTAGACTTCTTCGGCATCAGAAAAGACGACCGTAATGGTCAGAGTCACGGAAGGACTTGATCTTTATCCTTGCTCCGTACTATGCGTCAGTCAAACAAATCTGATACGGTCAAAACACTACTGTCGCCACGCCACTTAACCCGATCCGGGCCGGGTCCTCATGTCGATCATCGTACACGTCTTTCAAGCGGGCGCTCACCTCTCTTAAACACGAGGCATCAGCAACACCAAGAATCCGGGACATACATCAAACGCCTGTCGCTGATTATGAACTCTGCCCTCTCTATACATCACGACCGCCTCAGAGAAAAGGGTTCGGGCTTGTTGGACTGTATCTCCACGGCGATGTACCTCTGGACCGCGGACATTACCTCAGTGCTGTATATTTTTCTTTTCGACTGAATTGATCAGACTTTCCACATACCTGCTCCGAGAATGACACGATATCTGGTATATATAATGTGATCATCCACTCTTGATGACGTTGCATGCTCGGGGATGAAGATGTTGATTTAGTTTATGGATATGTGTATACTGATACTTCGTAGCCTGAAATAACGTCTATGCGGACGACACAGGAAGTATATTGGATTACTGGTGCATGACCAAAATTACACAAAGGTTTGACATGTTGAATGTTGATACGCCGATGACAGGAATGGTGATGCAAGGATGAGTGAAGGGCAGATGAAGTAACGTTGGAGAGAAGTGGTAATAGAACAGGTGCACGTCCTGCACGTCCTGGATACAGCTAACAATTACAAAGAATAAAAAAACGGATTGCGTCTTCGGGCAGAAAGGGTCATGATGGTCCAATGATACAGCGCAGGAAAATAAAGAATTGATTTCTACGCAAACCGAACTTTCTCCCCCGGCCGACCCTCGGAAAGGAGGACAACAGCCTAAAAAATTAACGATGAATACCATCAAAGAGAACGACGAGGATCGGTGAGCTCACATATTTGCCACTGATCTTCCAACCAGGTTCTTCCTTGTCGAGTCTCTCTGCAGTCTCGTCACTCTCGAGACCGACGACAACATCACTCTTAATGGTACGAAGCGAGCAGACTTTCGGAGCTCCTGCGGCACTCGCCATGGGACCGATCGCAATATCAAATGGTGTCGATGATGGGGCGGCGCAGTCATATGTGAGCTTGCGGTGGTTCAGATCGCCCTTGAAGAAGACGAGATCTGAACGGGATAGATGCAAGAAAAGATCCGGCGCCTCGCTGTGTAACTCCCAGAACGTGTAACCAGTACACCAGAAAGGATGCTGCTCATACACCCATTTGCCGTCGCGCTCGTATTCCTGTGACGGACGTGTCGTCAATGTTTGATAACCGACACGTGATTGATTAGGATATCTCACCTTCCAGCGCAGACCAAGACGGCGCAGGGACTCACGTTCTTGCTCAGTTGCCTTGGGGAAGAGGTGGCCATAGACCATAGTGTTAAGGAGCCAGTCCCAGTCCTTCTTTGTAACATCCGAAACAAACCAGGGGTATCGCTTGCCGTGGAAATGAATTTGCTTCGCCAGGCCACTCTGAATGAGGAAGTCGGCTGAAATCGCGACTCAGATGACTGTACGTCCGTACGAGATATCATACGAACCATAAACACAATCGCAATATAGCTCAAAGCCAGCATTATCAAGAACGAAGTCGATACGACCACCAGTCTTTTCACGGAGATCCTTGACAGTCTCCCACAACTGACTGAGATGGTTTCCAAGGATGTTCTTCTCAGTTGCAGCCAGGTGGTCACCGCCAGTGGACTGAAGGGATTTGATTTGATCCTCGGTCATATTGATAAGTAACGAGAGGTCCGTAGAGTTTCCCCAGAGACAGACTAGACAAAAGTAAGTGAATATACGGAGTTTCACAGAAAGTAGCGAACCTTGTGTCAATTCAAGAAACATGAGACGCTCAGCCTCTAATTTTGCCTCCGGAGATTTGCCGGACTGCGTGAAGGGCTCAACAAAGCGCATCGACAGCTCAAAGACGGCGTCTGCTGAGCGAGAGAAGGTGTCACACTGATAAGTTGATGCGTTAGCAACAATAAAGCGAGTACGGGAGCGAGACTATCACCTTCTGTCTGTAGAATACATCGTAATCACCCCAGTACTTGCTGACGGTGAATGCCTCGCGGAGACGGCGATACTTGTAAGCCTCGGCGAACAGCCAGGGCGCATTCATGAAATCCTTCCCTAAGGGCAAGTCTTCATTTCAATACGATGATGAACGGTAATTTCCTGGAAGACAGACCTTGAAAGTATTTTGCGATTTCCTTGTTCCAGAGGGCGACATCGGCCTCGCCGTCATCGATAATGGGCCGCAGCTTTTGGTTACCAGACAAATCCTGCATGAGGACATCCATGCGTTCGATGCAATGAACCAAGTCAACAATTCTCTCCTCCCCTGACTGTTCGTTTAGAGTGCGGGTGACATCGTCGATGGCTTTACCCAGAATGGTAGGGAGGCGAACACCCATGGTGGCATGTGCGAACGAATATTCGTGGTATCCACGGTAGGCGGGCCACGGAGGATTATTTGGGTCAACCTGAAAGAAGCAGGTTAATGGTGTATGATATGAAGCATAGAGGACTTACGCGGGTAGGTGTACGCGGCCATGGCCCCTTGATATCCTTCTTCGATGGGAGGTGTCCAAGATGGAGAGTGACCTTTGAGGGTGCGGACTGGGGGGCAGCACCTCCATTTGGTATGGTGGCAGGTAGAGCGGTAGACATTGATGAGGGTTTGACTGTCCTTGATTTGAGCGCTGACTCGTCGTCTGATGGAGAGGGTGTTGGGGGGAAGTACTCGAAGTTGGGTGAATCAAAGTCGAGAGCTAGAGAGGCCATTGAGTAACGGTGCAGGTGATGATGGGGGAGGATGCTCACTGAAACGGGGCCCCTTTTATACGTGATGTACGGAAGAGGAAGAGAGGGTGAGTTGTTCTGGGTTTTGCATATTTTCAGCGAGGGAGGTCTCGCTTTTAAACCGAAACAAGATGATCTCGATGACATCACCATCCACAAAATTAAAACCTCATCAACATGCCGATGACCCTCCGACGACGGGTTGACCTGCTACGTCGTCGTCGTTGCTGTCGTCGTCGATAATGAGCCTTGGTTCCAGCGAGTAGTTACTCCGGTCGTATTTCCGCTCCCCTCATCGATCGTGTCACGTAATCGTCCAGGGTCATTCGATCCCGATAAAATTGCCCCTCTTTTCTTTTTTCTGCTTCCTCTATCCTCTTTTCGCGCCTCAATCTACTTTTGTCCCCCAAGATGCAAACGCGACCGCCGACCAATCCGCATCTGTTCAAAACGATCAAAGGCCCTTCCTGTCTTCGGCGGCGCTAGTCTTTTCTTTCGGAACCAAGTTTGAGCACAAATCGCTCGTCGTACCTCCTCCATCTGGCCCCTTTTGAAAACTCGTCTCGCTTTTCGCGGTACACTACCCTTTTTAGAAATTCGCATTCGTTTCGTTATTGGCGTCTGACTCTTGGGGTGGAACAATCAATCATCAACCAATACAATAAGTTCCCTTCCGTTTTAACGTTATCCCGACACCACTCCGAACAGATACGCAGGCAGGCATTAACAACTCACCGAAAAGCTGTGAAAACCTCCGCTCCATATCTTTTTTTGCTTGTGCGATTAAGTCTCTACCCACGTTTGCGCGCTCGGCACGTTTGTTATGGAAGGTCATCATGAAATCATCACTCACTCCTTCTCATTTGGCCGCGTCCAACGCCATCAATGCCTCTTCAGCCCATTTTGGTTGATTAGGGATTTGGCATGCTGCGTCATCCTGCTGGCCGGATGTGTAGCGTTCGGCTTCAGCACGTCATTCCAACCCTCTTAGTCCTGAATATACGTGCGAGAGCACCAAAGAGACCGTCGGATACCCCACCTAACACGGTGTCCAATGATTGGTGCCTGTCTGAATACTTCATCCTGACCCCCTTTCTATCAGGATGCATGACTATACACGATAATGGTACCCATCTTGTGAATACCGACAGATTACAGGCGACTGGCAGCCACCATCAAACCGTCTTGCCTTCTTGAGTCCCATGCCTCTGCCAGTGGCGCGCATTAGGTGCGTGCTCGTTGCAACGTGTTCTCCTCGAGGTGTGCTGTATATGAGACAATCTCAAGTCTGTCTCCTCCCTTCCTTTTTCTATCCCAGTTATATCCTCCTGAGCAGGTTCATACATATCTGCAACCGCCTTACGTTTGCCTCTGAGCACCCTAATTCTAAACTTTATCGCATAGCTGCCTCTTTTTGTTGCCTCACTCCCAATCCTTCGTACAATGCCCTGTAACACCGAAGTTAGAGTTACACCTTATGGGATCCCGTACGTCGTCGAGTTCGCGAACGTATCTATTTGGCCCCGTCCCCCTCTGGTTCATGCAGATGGTGGCCATCAGCCGTCAGATCTCGCGCCGAAGCCACCACTCTCGAGGTCCAGGTCCAACACTTTGCCTACTATCACTACACACAAACCACTTCCGTCTCTACCCCTGCCTGTGCGAAGCAGGTCTCTCAAGCTCTTTCGGAAAAAATTATTCGTCGCATCTACCGAACTGGAATCAGCTCTAGGGCAGCTGGACTTCGCCCGGCCCGTGATTCGCCGAGACGCATCCTTTGCGGCGGAGGCGCGCAACTCCGCACACAGGCATTTCAAGATCTTCAACGATGAATTTTCCGCTTCAGAAGAGACCCTTGTAGGCTTTGAAGGCGCCGTCACTTTTACACCCCCAGTACCCGTGGCTCCATCAGAAGATGGTCTGTCACTCCGGACAGGCGGGTTGTATATTCAGTTTCCGACATCACCGACGACATCCGATATTCCAACTGGAGCTCCATCGTTACCCTCGATCGAGCCGGGGACAGAGGAGATGTCAGTCGACTTCGAGAAAGCCACGCGCCTTCGGTTATATCGCCTCAGCAGGGCCATCTCGAAAGCCGTGCTGGCTGCCGGGATGGAAGCGCCACCAAAGCCCGCGAAGAATTTCGACACAGAAGAATGCGCCAGTCCAAAGACCGGAGATGCACGTCCCGTGAAATGTCGCCAAGGCCTATTCAAAGGCACGTACAGTCAGGTGCGCAACGCTTTCCGCGATGCCGGCCTCGTGACCACCCCATGCGGAGAGGACGGTGTTCCTAACGGTATGCAAGCTCTTGTCTATCTGTAATCTGTCACTCGTCACACATCTGATCGGTATATTCGTTGATTTGACTCTTTAGCCACTCGTCTTGGCGCACTATTTATCTCGAATCCAGATGGCCGAGGAGCCATTGTATTCACCAAGGTCGTCATGTGGGGCTGATGGACATCCAGGGACGCATTCTCTCCATGTGACCAGATTCACATTTCGACTTGCTCCCCAAGCGTCTATGTCTGGGGACCCGCTTGGACTAACTTGTCCGAGAGGTGCCGATGAACAGAGTAGAACACGCGATGGGAAACGGTTTCATTTGCGCTGCGCGCCTAGATCGAGGTACGGAATTCGCATGTTCGCCTACAACAACGCAGTTTACTTGCCTTATTGTGCGGGTCACAATCATGTTATCTCTCATTAGACCCCAGTGTTTTACTCCCGTTTCGGGAATCGGGTTCTAGTGGAATAGTAAAGAACACCCTGGTATTTTGCATACTCATATATGCTTTTCTGAAGATTGCTTATGTATTCCGCTACATTTACTTATGCTTAGAACGGCACTTGTGTTACGGTATCTAAGTCGTCCCTTATGTCTGTACTTATTGTATTAATTGCTGCTCCACCACATACACCCCTCCGAAGGCTTACATATGGTGAGGATGTCGCATGTCACACGCTGCAGCTCTTATTGCACTACGTCCACACACTGTATCCATATCTATCTTCGTATCACACCCTATACCCTATTGATACTTGGGCTTACGAATTGCGACACAACTTGTTCAGTGTCCGACCCGAATCTAACGGTGTATTCCCTCCTGATCACCGATGTGCCGTACATACCTTGTGACTGGGAATTCACACACTAATTTGAAGTGAAGCAACTGTTCTGAAATTCCTTTCTGGTCTTCACACCAACATTATTCAGTATCACTTCCCGAAACGACCACGTCTATGGAGCATTAGAGGCTTTTCTAGAGGACCCATAATCTGAATGTCACAACCTTCTCCTCTTCTCCGATAACCTATACTACAGTATGGCGCCACACGTTCGAGATGGAATTCCAGGCCTTCTCTGACTCAGCTGTACAGCGCAAACCTTCAGTTCGCTGGAAGACACGGCAATGGATCATCCTGCTGCTTCTAACTCTTCCAGGGTGCACAGATTCCCTAGCATACCAGTGGGACCGAGTGTCTTACGTTTGTAGATCTAGACCAGGCAACGCGCCAACGCGGCCAAGGTCAGATAATATTCTAGCATCGAGCATTCTGAGGATGCTAAATCGCGCGTGTCTGTAATGTGTTGCCACTTTATGCCATCCGATCGCAGGTGCAAAGTTGCGACCCTTGTGAGCATGGGATTCATCCACGGCCACGCTGCGCGGGTGATTGCAGTGCCCTCTGGGAAATCACGTCGTGTATCCAACCAACGCCAAGACTCACAATTTCCTATTTCTCCATGCTGGACGTATTCGAGAAGGATTCGTCGGATCCGGACCGTCTGGATGTCACGGTGCCAAGAAACCGCGAACAGGAAGCAAATTTACTTTTAGTGGAAAAAGCTTTGACAACGTTACCAGAAGGCCAAAGAACTTTCGGTCGGCATTGTTGGAGAGTTTCTCCATACTTTTGTAGAAGACGGAAGAACTTGATTCTTTTCAGTTCCGCACTTGATACCCTTTTCTTTAGATTGATCTAGGACATGCCCTTTGGGTATTTCATGACCGTGTTCTGCGAGCGCTCCGTGTTGCAAGTTCTGTCAAATATGTGGAGAAAGTTTGATGAGAAGAGAATCAAATTAATCGTACTCCATGAATTGACGCAATTTTCTAAAATGCACCTCCATCATATGATCCGACGACTGATGCGCTTTCTGATGCATTCGTGACCGCTTGCGAAGATGAAAGGCACTACATTTTCATTTTCTGTCTCAATGAGCAGGATGCGTTCCTATTGGAGTACTGGGGTACTTGGGAGCCAGCGCTAACAGTTTGCTGCCTTGGTTCTACTATAGAAAAGAGCCAGGCAAGAATAAAGACATGCCCGCAGGGTATTGGAGGGATTGGTGTGCCAGGGACTCGGCATCCACGATGCCAATAACCGTGACTGCGCTGGCATTTGCCGATCATTGTAGGTTACGATACGGTGGGGATGTTAACTTCATGGTCAAAGATCTTACCTCTGGGTATACCTTCGAGTCAATTTCACTCGAATCCCCCCTAAAGTCCTCCGCTTCCGTGAATGGTGGTAGAGTCACAGCACTGTTGCTGTCATTCTGCCATGTCATGTCCTCAATTGCCTCGAAAAACGACTTCTTCCAAACGCAAACGTTCAGTTCCAGGCGTAAACCTCTCTTGTATGAACGATAGGTTCTCTCCGTCTGGCTGTTGTGCTCCACGCCAACCACAGGATGAACGACCCTAAGGCGTGCATTGGCATCAAGCTGGGACCCTGTATGGCCGTCAGACGTACACCATACATTGCAATCGATCATTATGTTCATCCTCACTCGTTTACTGTAAGTATTAAACCTTAGATTCGCGCATTGCTCAAGCCTCATCTTCATCCCACATTCTTCTCTGACATTAGCCAATGCGTAGGATGGCACTTGGAAACACGGGGGTCCAAGCTCTGCTTAGTATGTTCTCTATACCCTCACCGCGATGTCAGATCATCCTTGTACCGACCTTAAGTGGAATTTATCTCCATCACACGTGGGACATGTGTCTGTCGCCACTGCCTTCCTGAGTGGTTACACCAGCGCAGTGTGGTATTAAGCAGATGCCGAAAACGATGGATCAGCACATCTATATAAGGGTTATCAGGCTCATCCACTCGCGACTTCGGGTTCCTCAATTCGACTCACGCGCTGAAAGCCATTGCAAAGAGAGGAGCTTGCTATTCCCCACGCATTGCGGATGAGTCCTTCGAGGCTATCAGTGCATGTGTGGGATGCTGCAGTATCTTAGTCCTCGGAGGTTGAACTTGCAACGATAAGACCCTCCCCGATTCAGAGTTAGGCTTCCCTGATGTATCTGAGTTCGATGTCATGCTGTAATCTTACTGAGAAACTCATCACTTACATCAGATTTGCATTACCTCCGACGATACGCCGCGACAACTTCCCAGGACTGAACGTACCGTGTGCGCAACGGCTGTATGGCGGGTAAGTTGTTCATTGTGCCAAAAACAGGAAATAGTGTAGAGATGCGCCTCCTTTCTACCAAGTAGTTGACTTTGCGCTCATCAGACCAGATGATATCGCATCCATATTGGCTCATCGGCGGTGATATCGTAGAGCGCAACGTCGCACAGCTCGCCATCTCTGCCCTTTCGCACTGACTGGTTGCATGTTGCTTCGGTCGAGTCACGTACTTCGCCAATAGAGTGATTGCCTTCAAGTTCGCCAGAATCAGTTGTGGGCCTCGGCCGTTTTGCGCTCCCCGCCGGTCGTTGACGTATGATACCTTTAACGTTATTTTTAACGCATAACTTTATCAAAACACGCGACTCGGAATCCCCGATCCTCACTTGGGTGTATCGCAACCGCATTACAGTTAAGCATTACAAATTGGCAGTTGTCCCAGTCCTCATAGTCATGGTGGTGACAGTTGTCCTCTCACATGCATCCTTGCTATTTTGTGGATCGTCTTGACGGCGTCTGGGCCCAGGACCCAGGAGCCATGCTGGCAGCCTGGCACTCATTTACTATTATTACATTAGGGATGGCCCAAACTGGCACTGTAAGGTTGATAGCATGGCTGCGCTCGTACAGACCGTTCCTGCTCACCTGACCATTCAATCTGAGCCGTCCGGAGCACCTTAGTTCCGATGTTTTTCTCCAACAATGACAAGAAGATCAAGCGCTGGCATAAGAGAAACCATGATCACACAGGGAGAAAAGGCTGTGGAAGAATCCTGGTATTAGAGCTAGTTGTTTCAAAAAGGTCATAAGTGTGGCCAGCAATACTAGTACATAGTCATGGCATACAGTGTCAAAAGACATTATAGGGCCTACCGTAATACACTTTGTGTGATGGTATTGTGGCACTCAAACTTACCATAATGCTGGTCAGTCTCCAGCAACAAATTTGGCCTGGGGAGCAAAACTGAATCTCGAAAAGTACAGTACGGCAGCAAGAGAAACTGAGCGGGAAGACGAGGTTGATGGATGGAGGCCCGCAATGGCATGACTAATGATGATCTCGGCGCGTGCCGCGTCATTACATAATGAGGATGAGCCTTTTTACATAATGTGCGTGCGAAAGATCCTGCGAAAGATCCTGCGAACATGCGAACTGATGCCAACCCTCGAAGAGACATATCACCCAGGAGCAGCCCTCGACCTCTACGCCTGGCAACTGCCCGCCCCGCCTACAAACATCCACACTGTGCACGAGGACGTAAAGCCCATCCCCACCCAGCTCGCCGAGCGCTACAATAAATCGATCGCCGAGCGCGTCGCTCTCCCCTCCCCTCCACCTGCCGTGTCCATTACCCTTGAAAAGCGGCTTGACTCCAGCATGTCCCGTGTCCCCCACGTCTGGACAGCCCGTGTACAGGGCAGCAGCTCGGGTTCAGGATCGACAGCGATGACAACGACGACCACGACACCCACCACATACCCGCCGCAGCTTGTGGCAAAGATATACGACCCTGTGTTCTTTGATGATGACGAGACCCAGTGGGATGACCCCTTCGTCCTGCGTGACCTCGCCGTCTCGTGTGAGGTGGAGGCATATCAGCGGCTCGGCCTCCTTCAGGGAATGAAGGTGCCGCGGTTCTACGGATACTTCGCTGCGGCAGTTCCCGTCCAGCAGGGCAGGACGGTGTATATCATTCTCCTCGAGGAAGTGCCGGGCAGGGACCTGCGCGCCATTGTGCCTCCGGATGTTACAGAGAATGTATGTGCCAAGCATAAGTGCGCTATCATCGACGCTGCGCTCCGTCTGGCCTTTGACGTCCTCGCGTGTGGCGTGAAGCAGCAAGACCTGCAGCCCCGGAATGTCATTTTGCGGCCGCAACAGCACGTGTTGCAATCGGTATCAGGGACGCGATTCTGCGAGACAAAGGAATGCCTGCTAGCTCTTGAGGTAGACTGTGATGACTTGCATATGGTAATGGTTGACTTTGAGATGGTGGATTTTGAAGAGCCGGATGCCAGCTTCAGCGAGGAAGCGGTGCAGACGGCGGATATATCGAAGTATATATCGAAGTATCTCGAGAGGTGGCTAGAGAATGGGTTGTAAAGTGTTTTTTACAGTAAAGGTAAAAACTAAATTTACCGAGTGTAGGGATATAAAATTGCATCTGGACAATGGATTCGGGAGTGCACAATTTAGGAGTGGATGGTGCATCTTACAGATTAGTCAAGTGCGAACTTGAAAGTGCATGGTTTGTGATCACTTGTCTTTGATAAAGTGGATAAGCCAAAGAAGTCAGTGTTCTGATTGGCTGTTCAGTGCCATGGATGATGCTTCACATTATACTTCTGTCGTTGCTCTCTTTCGTCCCACAATGCCCCTAATCATATGTTTTGCTCCCGCTGCACGGTATGTTGCACAATCAGGCCCAATCATGTGGGTCATTGGACCCAGATTCTGGCGGAGATGGACTGACACGTAACATTCCTCGGCTACTGAACCCAACCCGGAGATGGCCGATATCCGCATAACTCATCTGTACTGTCAGCAGCACAGGACAGT
Source organism: Russula lepida (assembly GCA_003316425.1). Classification (NCBI taxonomy): domain Eukaryota; kingdom Fungi; phylum Basidiomycota; class Agaricomycetes; order Russulales; family Russulaceae; genus Russula; species Russula lepida. The sequence goes on along the minus strand of QFEZ01000441.1, from coordinate 6,991 downwards.
GACCCTCAACCTGTTATCTACATTCAAATTGGACATGCCAGCACACGCATCGCAGACTCATGTTGTCATTCTCGGGGCTGGAGTAATTGGGCTCACTGTCGCGCATGTCTTGACTGAAGGCGATGGTTTCAATGTCACGATTGTGGCACGAGATATGCCCGAGGATCTCAGCAGCCAAGCGTTTGCTAGCCCTTGGGCTGTAAGTCACCTTATATTCACTATTTATAGGTGATCCAACTGTTCTTTCCTAGGGTGCGCACTGGTCGCCGATGCACTCTGATGAACGCCTAATTCGTTGGGAAAAGTACACATTGTAGGTTGAAGTATTCCTGAACCACGCCACGGTCTTACTTCTAGTATGATCACCTAGCAATAAATTCTGGAGCATGATCCCAACAGGATTGGTCAATGTGCGCGATTCGCCATATCCATCAGCTTTTTCTTGCGAACTATGCCCTCTAGGGAGCTCCGTATCGGATATATTCAAGCCATGGAGTCGAGGATGTTGAGAAGCTGACATCTTTTTGGAGAAATGTTCCTCGTGATGTAAGTAGATACGTGTCCCGAGTGGCGAATCTGACCTGTATCAGTTCCGTATCCTTCCTAGCGATCACCCGTTTCCAGCCGACTCGAAAAGTGGTGTGCAGTTCGAAACGTTTTCAGTAAACCCTGAGACTTACCTCCCATGGCTGAAGTCTGAATTGGAGAGTAGAGGTGTCAGGTTTGTAAGACGCCGGGTCAATAGTTTGGATGAGGCTTGCGAGTTGGCTGGAGAACGTGGCGCAGTAATCAATGCAACCGGTCTTGGTGAGCTTCGCAATACTTCCGAGAGATGCCGTCCCCATGAACATCCTACTCAGGTGCACGCTCCCTTTTCGGTGTGGAGGATACGAAGGTGTATCCCGTGCGAGGTCAAACCATACTAGTGTATTCACCAAACGTCAACGAATGGATGACAGTTTTCCCTACAGGTGTGTACTTTGACTTCCTCAGATGACTCCAGCTTATAATGAGTGATAACAGCTAGTACGACCACACCTGAGAAGGTAATTTACTTGATACCACGGGCCTCGACCCCTGGGATGGTATTACTTGGGGGCACTTTTGAACCCAACAACTGGGAAACCTCAATCAGTATCCCAACTGCGCGTAGTATCTTTGCTAACGCGAAGAAGGCGGTGCCTGCATTAAATGAACCCACTACGCGCATTCATGCCCACAATGTGGGTCTCCGGCCTGCCCGTGAGGGGGGACCACGGGTTGAAACACAATTTGTCGATGTGCCGAGCAAGGACGATCTGATCCCTAAGCTGCCAGGCGCTTCTGCAGTTTCAAAGAGGTGTTTAGTTGTCCATGCTTATGGATTCGGGTGAGTAGGAGATTTTAATATGGTGTTCTTTGGTTGACTCTCCATTAGTTCCGCCGGGTACCAGCAGTCTTGGGGCGCCGCAGAGGATGTGGTTAGACTATTGAAAGAGAACTTGCCTCAGTGATGTGATGGCTTTGGCAGTTTCGCATTTCATATCTTGCTTTGCTAACATACAGATCAAGAGCAGAGACGTTTGAGCCTTCTATTTGTGATGAGTCGCATGAACAAACCAAGAGAGTTATCATTCGCTCTGTAGGACCAGCGATGAGCTGGAATGTCGTCATACGGGAGCCATGACCAACATATACTCGAGAAACTCGTAGGCTCTTCAGCCCTCACTTTTTATTCAGAAAATTCGGCGGATACTCGACTCTAGCTATGACTCGTCCTCGAAGTTTTTTCCCTAGGCCCTATGGATGTGCGACGATAATATTAAATTCTCTTAACGACGCGTTTTGGTCCC
>QFEZ01000440.1:0-10170 GCA_003316425.1 Russula lepida | reverse complement strand
CGTCTGTCATGAGTGACGGAGTCAGGCGAGACAGTCTGACACAGGTTTCATGACCTACTCCGGTTCTTGGATGTCACTGATAGCATTGCCACCTTGACAATGGACCCCTCGGTGTTTAAACCACTATCGCTCAGTGACAGATCTTTTTGTGCGGAAGCACCCGTGAAGATCTAAGTCGTGATTTTACCGATGTCCAGAGCTCACCATATGAAACCTCATGTATCTCTATATTCGACCTCTGGAGGAGATCCATCATCACGACTGGTTCTAAGGTTTCTGGTAGCTGCTAACATAAGGAGGAAATACGACGGCCAATGTTCACTCTCACTCACAGCATCATGGCCGAATTCATAGATCTTTACCAAGTCTTCGTCATGAACGAGAGTCATGTCGCAGTCAGGTGCTCGCTGCATAGTTCACGTCAATAATAGTCGCAATGGCACGGCAATAACAGGGTGCAAAGCCTGCAGTAACCTACCTCAGCGATATAGTCTTGTAGTACGTAGAGTGGATCCTGATACTTTGAAACCTCAGAGAAAAACGGACGAAAGTTGAACAGAATCCTTTACCTTTGTAACCGCGGGTATTGATATAACCTCCCTATCGGGATCACGATCATAGCCACTTGGGTCTGGAGAGGGACCACCGGTAGCCGCTGCTTTAAGACGCCTTGGCAATTTCCAGAGGGTACGAGCGACACGAAATCCTCGGATAAATATACATTGGTCCTCGGGTAGGTTCTAGTAGGTACGAAGTCGTGCCGAGGTCATCTTGGATTCGTTGATACTAGCAAACGGTGCATCAACGTACCGTCCCACCAGGCCCTCGGTGTACCACGGCCCCCCGAACGCGCTCGGGTAAGGCTTGCCAGTTAATAGTCAGGGGAGGACCATGAATGACTTCGACTCCGAACGATGCCTGTGCATTATATTGATCTCCAAAGAAAGCAACGTTCGTCCAGGATCTCGTGTGATCACAACCAGTAACCAAGATAATTTCCTCCATCCGCTCGATTCCCAGTCCACGCTCTCGGGCGAAGGCAAACCAGCCATCGATGTGCTTAATTATCCACTCACGAAAATCACCCTTCGCCTGGGTGTCTTCGCGTCGAGCATCTACTGGGAGGGACAGTATTGCGCCTCGCTTCCGCGGGTTCGAAAACGAAGCCCTTGGCAAGTCATTCGGACTGAGACAATATCAATAACGAACAGTCTAGACAGCAGATCACAATTACCCAAAGTCATGAGAATCTGGTTCACGCTCCTTGCTGATTCCGGCAGAACAGTAATGGTCGGAACTAAGAGAACGCTTGATAATATGACTTGAACTTTTAGGAATAAGTTGTTCATGATCCTCTGGTACGTCGGATTGACCTTCTGCGGAAAGTAGAGCATTGAAAAGACGGTGGAAACTACCGCTGTGTATGTAACCGACGTCGCCGACTTTCACAGGGTTATTAGGTTCCGATGGACTCGGCTCCCACAGAGCATGTCCGTACGTAGAATATCTGATCGAAAGTTGTTCGCGAAAGATATCGTAATCAGCCATCGGTGGCCACTGGAGTCAGGAGAGACTCTCAATGCCCGGGAGGAGGAGTTTTAATGGGAGAGGCAACGTGGAAATGTGGCACAGAAAGACGCCCATCATGTCAGGCAACTGTACAACTAGCCCCTACTGCAAGCGTTGCCCCCGCTGAGCACCGCTCTGGCGAATACATGTACCGTGTCAATTCAGCACCACATTGACATTTCTTGGGGTATAGAGGACCACGTAGGCTTGCATATAGTAAGAGGCGGAGTTCTCGGCCCTGACTCGAAAATCATGCGGCATGAAGTCACGTGCCAGTGTGGCTTCAAAAATTTAGAGCCCGTTCGGCACAAAATAAATTGCGACAGCGTGTCGCAATTTGTCGTTGTCGCAAGGGCGCGCGACAACGACGTCGTTTAGCACTTTATTTTTTTGATTTATTTACTCGAACGCCAAGTTGGCAAAAATAAAAAATCGACTTTTTTTTTGGGCCACTTCATGACAAAGCGCTATAACACGTGATCCGTGTGACTTGATAGGCGAGATCCTCATCTTGATTGGCTCGGGAGCTTGCGAATAGATTTACTGATTATCGCACATATATCGCCAACATGTACCTCCCCATCAAAAATGAGGCGCGCGTCGAGAATACCTTCTTGCTGAGATGGAAAAGCTCCAAAGGTCTAGTTAACTCACAAAAACACATTGTGTAATTAAAGCGCACTGTATTATTGTGTCCATGCTGTGACTAAATTTGTCCTGTACCCTATGAGCGCGTGTCTTGGTGATATCGGCAAATACCATGATCACTAAATATCTAGATAACGTGCGCTCTGTCGTGTTACGATGTTGTTACGTCACGTCACGTCACGGAAAAAAGTGCGACAACAAAAATAAAAACGTGTCTAGACACGTTTTTATTTTTGGCGGGGGTGTCGCGCGTTGTCGCAATTTATCGTAATTTATTTTTTAGTCGCGAAAGCCTCGCCGAACGGCCACTCTGTCGCAGATTGTCGCACTGAATTTATTTTTATTTTTTGGCTGGTGTCGCGTTTGCGACAAAGTGCACCGAACGGGCCCTTAATCTCAGAGATAAAGACCTTTGCATTGCATTGGGTGCTTGCATGTGCCAGTGTTGTGGACCAGTGAGGATGCCACTGGTACAGCCATTACATTTGTCACCCCCAGGTTTCAATCAACTAGTGTTGCGGTTGCTAGGCCTAGAATGTCTCCGCTGAGTCCGCTCCATCAGAGAAACCTCCTTTCCTTCACCATATATACTCTCCACATGTTGGAGTAATCTACTGCGATTCAAGCTATTAACATGACCCAAGTCCAGTTGAACACCCAAGGCCGACGGCGTAAACGTCTGTTATCGTTCTGCCGGTCCACCGACGGCACTTGTCTTGCTTCTGCTCCACGGCTTCCCAGCTTCGTCCTTCCATTTCTGCGAGCCTATCCCACTCCTCGCATCAAAATTCCGCGTCCTGGTGCACGACCTGCCTGCGTTCTGCTTCAAAGGTGCCAGCGGAGCACAACTACCAATACATGTTCGACAGCCTCTCCGTCACGATTGAGGTATTCCTCGACGCACTCATCGTGCAGAAGTTTGCAATCTGCACCCTTTGTGGGTACTCTTTTTCCCTTCCCTTCTCCCACTACATCGTCAAGTGCTGACTCAGCGCTGACTCAAACCAAAAATATAATCAAATACGTGCGTTGTAGTCCCCGACGGCCTTCCGCATCGCCGCGCGGCACCCCGATCGCGTGACAGCGACAGTCACCCAGAAGAATGCTTTTTACCGAGATGGACTCGGCAAAGTTTCTGGGCTGCCACTCGAGACGTACTGGGCCGCGCTGACGTTCTCAACGACGACTCCTGAGGCTCAAGCATTGCTCCCGTTCCTACAGCTCGGCCCGACAATGTGGCAGTACGCGAACGGTGTACTTGACATGCTCCAGTCCGCATCGCGCCAGAGACATACACCCTCGACGCGGCGCTGCTCGCCCACGAGGGCGCCGCGGAGGTACAACTGTCACTGTTCTACGGCTACTGCACGAATGTTCAGCTCTATCCGCAATGGCAAGAGTACTTCCGTACGAACGGCGTACCAGTGCTCACTCTGTGCCGCGAATGACGTCATCTTCGTCAGGGCTGGTGCCGAGGCGTTCGCTCATGATGGATTTTGTGGACTCAGGCAATTTTGCGCTGGAAACTCACGTTGAGTACTGTGCCGAGCAGATAGACAAGTTTTTATCTGCGAGGATCCTTAAGGCGTAAGACCGAGGCTGGTTGGTAGCAAAATAGTTATGTTGTGTGTAGTGGCGGCCACGTACCGTGACCATATTGTGCTCGAGAAGACGAATGTAAGCAGACATCGGCGTATAAGCCTATTCCGACGTAGAGACCCAAAGCTGGTTCAACACCATGATTGGTCTTGGTCATGAACATGTGTGCATGCAGCGAGAGCTCTTCGTCGTTCTAGAAATTGACCTGGAGCCTGTCAAATGACACATCTGTCTAAATGTGATCCTATCTAAGACCCTTAAACGCGTTTTGAGGCCTTGAGGCCTTTCCTTGTTCTTTCTTTTAGTCACTGGGGGGTTTACACAGGACGTTCTATAGTTGTCCGGATTGATCACCTCGATATACGGAAGTCGGTCCTTCTTTTCAAATCGTTACGAATAGGATCCCATGTCTTCACTTAGGCCAATTGAACGTCTGACTCGGTCTCAGAAGCGCAGGAGGTCGGGATGAAATTAAATCAATGGCTGTACCAGCGGCGGTCAATACCGTACTGTACTACAATCCACCACCAATGCGGCTTACGATAACGATGCATATAGCCTTTTGAAAACTAAAGCTTCTACCAGTGTAACTGGCAGCGTGCTAAGCTAACTTGCATCAGTTTGCGGGAAAGGTGCACATCATTCACGTGGTTTTGTCTACTTTCGTACATTGTGGTATCGTACATTGTGGCATAATAACTTGAACCGGCGAACACCCGGTACGAATATACAAGGAACCTAAAAAAATAAAATACATGTACGATCCCGTCTCTGCCGGAACGATATCATAGGTACAACAGGGAGGAAAAAAAAGTGGGAGGAGAAAGAGGTGTAGAGATGTGGTCATTGTCTGAGGCGCAACTTTTCTTCTTGACCTTGACCGTCAGTGCGTCAATGGGATCATTGATTGCACTTCTCCTTGGATGCGTAGCTGTTCGCGCACACGCATGAGCGACTTACCGAGCTCATTCATGCCAATGCCGGCCCCATCTCCCCAAAACGGGTCCTTCGGCTCAACATAGACGAGAGAGGCGGGATACGTGCTGAGGAGCATCGCACGTAGGTCGCTATGCTGGCTGAACTTGAGGTACAATACCTCGTCCATCTATTCATCCAGTGTCCACGGAACGGACCAATGATCGATCGATCCGCATTGGCAAAAAGGCAAAACTCTTACCGTGTTAAGCCCAATGCTACCCCAGTCCCGCCGCATAAAGTCTGCTAACTCCCCGCTAACCGCTGTAACCCACTCGGCACGCTCGCATCGCCTGATCCGATCCGCAAGGTCAGGCCTATGATCGAGGAACTTGCGCGCCTCATATAGATGCAGCGCCGTCGGGTACAGCACGTTCTTGTACACCACGCTATGTGGCGAATTGTTCAACAACGCCCCGAAGTCTCCATACTCATTGAACCTGAGAATTGGTGGCGGGACTGGCGGGACTGGCGGGACTGGCGGGACTGGCGGGACTGGCGAGAAGTTATAGTTTCCTGTTACTGGTAACCCAGGTGGTAACCTGCATCATGTCAACATCTATACATATTACGCACGCATGGACCTTCATTCACCTTCCACTCTGTGACGATGGAAGTTGCTTCTCCATGGTTTTCAGAACTGCGCTCGAGATGGCCCCCGCGTTGGGCGGGATCTCTTGGTCATGGGCTTGCTTTCGTTCGTCATCTCTCCGTTTCTCTTGTGACGATGGAAGTTGCCTCCACTTGGTATCAGAAGAAGATCCGATGGCTGGGGAGTGAGTTAGGCGAGAAAATCTGACACATGTTTCATGACCTACACCGGTTCTTGGATGTCATTGATGGCATAGCCACCTTGACAATGGACCTCTCGGTGTTTGGACCACTATCACTCAGAGACAGATCTTTTTGTGCGGAAGCACCCGTGAAAATCCAAGTCGTGATTTTGCTGATGTCCAGAGCTCACCATATGACTTCTCAAGTATCTCTATATTCGACCTCCGGAAGAAATCCATCATCACGTCTGGTTCTAGGGTTCCTGGTAGCTGCTAACATAAGGAGGAAATACGACTGCCAATATCCACTCTCACTCACAGCGTCATAGTTGAGTTCATAGATCTTTACCAAGTCTTCATCATGAACGACAGTCATGTCGCAGTCAGGTGCCCGCTGCATAGTTCACGTCAAAATTAGTCGCAATTACACAGCAATAACAGGGTGCAAGGCCTGCAGTAACGTACCTCAGCGATATAGTCTTGTAGTACGTAAAGAGGATCCCGGTACTTTGAAAACTCAGAGGAAAACGGAGAGTTGAATAGAATCCTTTTACCTTTGTGATCGCGGGTGTTGATATAATCTCCTTATCTGGATCACAATCATAGTCACTTAGGTCTTGAGAGGGACCAGCCGCTGCTTTAAGACGCCTTGGCAATTTCCAGAGGGTACGAGCGACACGAAATCCTCGGATAAATATACATTGGTCCTCAGGTAGGTTCTAGTGGGCACGAAGTCATCTTGAATCCGTTGATACTGGCAAACGTAGCATCAACGTACCGTCCCACTAGGCCCTCGGTGTACCACGGCCCCCCGGACGCCCCCAGGTAAGGCTTGCCAGTTAATAGTCAGGGGAGGACCATGAATGACTTTGACTCCGAACGATGCCTGTGTGTTATATTGGTCTCCAAAGAAAGCAACGTTCGTCCAGGATCTCGTATGATCACAGCCAGTAACCAAGATAATTTCCTCCATCCGCTCGATTCCCAGTCCACGCTCTCGGGCAAAGGCAAACCACGAATCGATGTGCGCAATTATCCACTCGCGAAAATCACTTATCACCTGGGTGTCTTCGCGTCGAGCATCTACTGGGAGGGACAGTATTGCACCTCGCCTCCGCGAGTTCGAAAATGAAAACCTTGTCAAGTGATCCGGACTGAGACAATATCAGTAACGAATAGTCTAGACAGCATATCACAATTACCTAGAGGCATAAAAATCTGGTTCAGACTCCATGATGATCCCGGCAGAACAGTAATGGTCGGAACTAAGAGAAAGCGTGGTAATATGATCTGACCTCTTGGGAGGAAGTTGTTTATGATCCTCCGGTACGTCGGATTGATCTTCTGCGGAAAGTAGAGCATTAAAAAGACGGTGGAAACTGCCTCTGCGTATGTAACCGACGTCGCCGACTTTCACAGGGTTATTAGGTTCTGATGGACTCGGCTCCCACAGAGCATGTCCGTACGTAGAATATCTAATCGAAAGCTGTTCGCGAAAGATATCGTAATCAGCCATCGGCGGCCACTGGAGTCAGGAAACACTCTCAATGCCTGGGAGGAGGAGGAGTTTTGATGGGAGAGGCAACGTAGAGATGTGGCACAGAAAGACGCTGGTCATGCCACAGGGACTGCACAACTACTGTAGTAGGAGGCGAGTTCCCAAGGCCCCCACCAACTCGAAAATCATGCGGCATGGAGTCACGTGCCAGTGTTATCATCTGAACCACTCACGGCAATCATGGCTTTCATATTAATTGTCCCTGCTTTCCCAACAAATTTAACACTTCTTCAATTTTCAGAGATAAAGACCTTTGCATTGCGTTGAGTGCTTGCATGTGCCAGTCATGGTGGAACTGCCTTACAGGAGCAAATTTCTCAACATCTTACTGTTTATGGCCTAAACGACTCCGCTGAGTCCGCTCCATCAGAGAAACCTCCTTTCCTTCACCATATATACTCTCCAAATGTTGGAATAATCTACTGCAATTCAAACTATTTAACATGACCCAAGTCCAGTTGAACACATCAACTTGAAGGCCGACGGCGTAAACGTCTTTTATCGTTCCGCTGGTCCACCGACGGCACTTGTCTTGCTTCTGCTCCACGGCTTCCCAGCTTCGTCCTTCCAGTTCTGCGAGCCTATCCCACTCCTCGCATCGAAATTCCGCGTCCTGGTGCATGACCTGCCTGCGTTCTGCTTCACATAGGTGCCAGCGGAGCGCAACTACCACATGTTCGACAGCCTCTCCGTCACGATTGAGGTATTCCTCGACGCACTCATCGTGCAGAAGTTTGCAGTCTACACCTTTTGTACGTACTCTTTTTCCCTTCCCTTCTCCCACTGCATCGTCAAATGCTGACTCAGTGCTGACTCAGACCAAAAATAGAATCAAATACGTGGGTTGTAGACTTGTAGTCCCCGACGGCATTCCGCATCGCCATGCGGCACCCCGATCGCGTGGCGATAGTCACCCAGAAGAATGCTTTTTACCGAGATGGACTCGGCAAAGTTTCTGGGCCGTCACTCGAGACGTACTGGGCCGCGCTGACGTTCTCAACGACGACTCCCGAGGCTCAAGCATTGCTCCCGCTCCTACAGCTCGGCCCGACAACGTGGCAGTATGCGAACGGTGTACCTGACATGCTCCAGTCTCGCATCGCGCCAGAGACATACACCCTCGACGCGGCGCTGCTCGCCCACGAGGGCGCCGCGGAGGCACAACTGTCACTGTTCTACGACTACTGCACGAATGTTCAGCTCTATCCGCAATGACAAGAGTACCTCCGCACGAGCGGGGCGCCAGTGCTCGCTCGCTGGGCCGCGAATGACGTCATCTTCGTCAGGGCTGGTGCCGAGGCGTTCGCTCATGATGGATTTTGTGAACTCAGGCAATTTTGCGCTGGAAACTCACGTTGAGTACTGTGCCGAGCAGATAGACAAGTTTTTATCTGCGAGGATCCTTAAGGCGTAAGACTGAGGCTGGTAGGTTGCATAATAATTATGTTGTGTGTAAAGTGGCGGTCGCGTACCGTGACCATGTTATGCTCGAGAAGGCGAATGTAAGCAGACATCGGCGCATAAACTGTCTATTCCGACGTAGAGACCCAAAGCTGGCCCCATACCGTGAATGGTTTTGGTCATGAACATGTGTGCGTGCAGCGAGAGCTCTTCGTCGTTCTAGAACCTGTCCTGGGGCCCGGAGGGGCAAGAGCCATCCGAGCCAGTCTTACACGTGTAGGGGTGAAGCCCTCGGGGCATCAGGGATGTCGGCGAGGCGTGCCCGTGTCATCAACAGAATGCGCACATAGAAGGGAGAAGCAGAGAAGTCCTTGGAGATTTGTTTTTTCTGCCAGCCTGCAGCCTGCAGGTTCTGCACAGAGCATCTGATCTCCTTCTCTCGCCCAATAATAACTATGTAAGACCACAATCGATCGTTCTAGAGAGCATGCGCGGTAGATCCATGAAGAAAGTTCTTTGATTTAGGACAAAAACCGCAGCAGGAGGCCGGAAGCACGGTGATGTGACCTATTAGATGCTGCATCATGAGCGCCATGCACCGTGTATCAATTTCGGCACCATGGATAAGTATGGCTGGGTTATGATTGGGATCACAGACAGCGATGAAGCCAGGAAGGTCTGTGCCTTGGGTTGAGGGCTAGATGGTGAATATTCCCATGTAGGTGTGCTGAGACCGGTTACGCGTTACCTCCAAATAGTGTAGACCCGTGCCCAGTACTATGTTCAGTTGCATCCCTTGAGCTAAAGGAGATAGATCAAATTATCAATGAACCGGGACACGCCAATACCTAGTACCCTGTTAAATTCAAATTCACACGGGAGTTCACATCGCGTGTTGCCAGTGAGGGATAATACGATAAGCTTTGTTCACAAGCCTAATGTCCACAAGAAACTTGAAAGAACAAGGAAGGCCGAAAACTGTAGTTATCGCAATGGTCTGTAAATCGAAGCCTACTGTGATGATTGTCAGGGTCGAATTTCGTAGTACTACAGTAAGTTACTACGATCAGTACCATTGGTTATGCGCGTAAATCTTCAATCAACACCAACCGGAAGAGGCTTTGCAGCCCAGGCGAATACCAGCGGAAGGGATAAGCATCACGAAAACGCGAGTAAATACGGGAATCGTACACTACTTCAATCGTAGTTGTACATAGTTGTACATTCGAAGCTACAATACAGAACGGTTATGCTGAATGGATATGCTGGTATGGCGAGACATCAATGACGAAGAACAACAGTGCTACAACAAATAACAATCCAAAGGTCACATGGGCGATACGCGATTACGAAGGGCATGGGAATCTTATTACTGGGACTTGGTCGTACCCTGGAAGGTCGTCTCGAACGGCAGCATCTAGTGCATCTAGGGAGAGCCTTCCTGACCCCATTGTACCATTGGGAGGATCAGGAGGGACACCCGCATGCACGCTTCATTTCCGAGGGTGTCAGAAAGAGTGTCAAGGACATAGAGAGAACCTACCGTGCGGCCTTGAGGAGGTCATCTCGGATCTGCTGCAGGACATCTCTACCCTGTTGGCCGTGACTATCGAGATCACGAAGCGAGTTGAGATGCGAAAAGTAATT
>QFEZ01000432.1:65056-82684 GCA_003316425.1 Russula lepida | reverse complement strand
AAGGTGTGCAATTATATCATCACCTTCTCTGGCTTTGGTGTCATATAACTCCTGCATCAATTGATGCTGCATCTGTGTGCCCCGAGACTGATAGATTGCCTCAAGATTCTTCCACATTTCCTGCACCATAGCAGCTCTGGTGCAGTGGATCTTTTGGTTGTGGCCTACATTATTTCATATGGTCTGCTGCGTTATCTGATTGTTATACGCCCAGTTTTTGGCGCCTTTAGGATCAACGCGTGGATCAGGACATTTTAGTTCTCTGGTGATATAGTCAGTCATCCCACATATCTTAAATGTGAGGTCTATATCATCCCTCCAAGACGACCAGTTCTTGTCATCCAAAGGGTCCGGCTGCTGGGTATTCCCAGAGATATCCTGTATGTGTATGCGATCAATGGTAGCCGTTATCTGATCCAAATTATTAGTCCTGGATACAGCCGGCTCAGAATTGCTGGGGCTCGAGTCGCTCTCACCCATAGTAGGAAGGTCGGATGACATAATGATGGATTTGCTAATAGGGGCTGTTTCGCTCGAATTTAAGCGATAGATAGCAATAGACACGAATGATAATAATAACGAGTTTTTAGTATGTCTGAGGGCTGTGTTTAGGCTCCAGGGCCCATAACCTCTAAGCTGAGGTTATTCTGATGGAGGTTGAGTGGGAAGCACTCATGAAGATTTTATTCCGTGCCTTGCAACCTTATAGTATCTATGACATATGTGTATTAATAATACATCCAGGTGGATACCCGAATCGTGCAGTCTGATATCGGCACATGTGATCTTGGGATTTTAGTGCCTGTCTGGGTGTTGGATTCCCAACATGATGTTGCCGACCTCCAAAGGCTCTGCTTCCCTAATGTCTGTGCCGAGACCATCCAGAAAAGACTTGGCAACTGTGGCTTGAAGGCCTATGAATGCCACACAAAGCCCTACTTGTCCCCAGCAAAGAAAAAGGCACATCTAGAATGGGCAAAAGCATGCAAGCACTGGACTGTAAATGACTGGAAGACTGTGATCTTCTCCAATGAATCAAAGTTCAATTTATTTGGGTCAGATGGGTGTCACTATTGTTGGAGGGAGCCAGGGCAAGAGTTTGACAAGAGATATGTCCAAAAGGCAATCAAACATGGTGGTGGAAGTGTCATGGTCTGGGGCTGTATCACAGCTAAGGGCTTGGGTCAGATTGTTCGCATCAAGGGCATCATGGACACAAAGCTATATGTTGAAATCCTCAATGACAATTTACTAGGGACCTTGAAGGACCTGGAGATCAACAAGAAGGATGTTTACTTCCAACAGGATAACGATCCAAAGCATACCTCTTGCCTTGCCCAGGATTGGTTCGAGCAGAAGAAGTTCAATAAACTCAATTGGACAGCCAGCAGCCCAGATATGAACATCATCAAGAACTTGTGGGAGTATTTGGAGTGAAGGGTATGCACTCAGAGCCCTCTCCCAAGGAACTGTGAGGAAATGTGGGTTGCGTTGCAGGAGGAATGGGAGTCAATCGAGGAGGGGTATGTTGAGAGGTTGTATCAGAGCATGCCAGAGAGAGTGGCGGCCTTAATCAAGGCAATGGGTAGTCACACAAGGTACTGAATCCATTTTTTCAATTGCCTTCAAAATGAAGGATGTATACCAACAAAGTAGTACAGAGAGCAACAACCAAATTAGTATTGCACACCATATCTCAAAAATTTTGTCTTACTATGCCTTTACAACAGTAGATAGTATATTATTCACTCCATACACTTAAAGTATACCCTTTGGTTAGTGTTAAACAACTATCATGAGTGTGTTTTCTGAGACAGGGAACGAGGAGCAGAACAATTTGTGACAAATGTCACATGTTGCATTACTTAATTGGGCTACTGTAGCACTATCTCACATTTCCGTCTACATGATCACCTTGGCACCAACGGATGAGCCTCTTCTTCATCAGGACATGAAAGTTACACCTTCATACCGACCTCGATCAGGCCTTCGATTTCTAGACCAGGGCTAATCGGTGTAAAATAAGATCCGACCCTAGAGGAGGTAGGTATGAGATCTGTGTGTAGTGCGTATGCGTGCTGGAGGTGCATGGCGGGAGATGCGTACCACACAACTCGGAAAAAAAACGAAAAAAAGAGTGGTAATTTTCTCGGAGCTCGCGACAGTCGAACCGACAGGGATCCATTGTCGAATGGCGCTCTACTTGTAAGGATCGTCGGGGTAAGCTCCGAGTCAGGCCGACCACCACCACCACCTTTAAAACAGTCTTGGTCCTCAGGCTAGGATCGAGGGAGAAGGGAGGGTGCCACAGGCCATTCGTTTCGCACTGGCTCGCTCGGCGGGCGTGTGATTAACGAACATGAAAACGTTGCGAAAATGGGATGACTTCAGTTGGCTACCTTGAACTGGCAACTGATATATCTGGACGCGACGGACTGGACGGCGAGGCGAAACCCAGCACGACTCGACTCGACTCGGAGCTAGCCTAGCCAAACCCAATCGCATTGACACGGCTCATTTCCCAGCATGGGACATGCGATCTCGTTTGGTTGGGGGAGGGAAAAGGGTTCCCTTGTTCTTTCCTGAATACAAGAAACACAATGACAACCCTTCTTCTGTCCACCATATCAAAAAAGATCCCATGTGGGTAACCAGACTTGCGATCACCGTGTCTGAAAAGATACTGTACAGAACGGTGATGCAGTGTCTGCGTTGTTTCGAATTTCAATAGTGGGTAAACTTCCCATTATGACGACAAGGGAGTATCATGTCAATTCGTACCGACAACGTTATCAAAGGCCAAGTCAGGTGTCCGCCTCACTTTCTGCAACAAAACCCATACATAAACACTGTAGCCGACTCGCAGGCGGCGACTCGGAGCAGGTAAGTAGTTGAGGCAGTTGCACTGGCAGAATAGATAAACTACCTGCGAATTCATCGTTGTTAGAAAAAAAATTGCTGTCAAGAGACGCAAGCCGTGGGCTGGACAAAGCTGATGTGACTGTGACTGAACTAGCCTGGTTACTCAGATCTCGAGGACCTCGCTTGAGACGACTCATGAGTTTATACTTCTGATGCCTTGTCTACGATAGTGACAGTAACGATAAATCTCTGTTTTTGTACCTAAGGTCAGAATTCTGGATGGATAAAGTACTTTATGGGACTGGGTTTCAACCGTTTCATACACTTTTTTTTGTCACATACTTCCATGTCTCCGATAGTTGCTCGGCTTTCTACATTCTCCCGCAAAAGGAGTGACTTCGCGATTACGGTAGAAGGTACGATCATGTCTTTCAGTAACGTGTTGTAATGCAGGATAGGGGATCCAGAACCTAAATGTTTTGTTTCGGTACAAGCATTTCTCATCTGTTATTGTAACGTACGGAAGACTTTTGCTTTTTTTAACCCTTTTTTTGACATGATTCAAAACATCAAAGAACATTTCCAAGGACCGAAAGCAGAGCTAGAGACGTTTTTGATCAGTGATCACATCAACTACGTCGCATCATGGAATACGCACCAATAACCTTAAGGTTTGTTTGACATCTGTCCGTGAGGCTCGTGACCGCATCAGCTGCGGAGTAAAAAGTGACAACGCCGCGGCGTACCCGGAGCTTAACCAGACACTAGTGAGTTACTTACTGTAAGTTACTGTTAACTTGGGGACTAAGTTACAGGATCATCCTGCCACGGACAATAAACGACGCCCGAGAACCCCACCCCACCCCGTGATACCAACAATCAAATTTTTTTATTTTATTTTATTTTTCTCCATTACTGTACAGTTTGATTTCCCCCTCGCATCGCGCGGCACTGTACATCCCGAGGATCGAGGATTCCCTCGAGAAATTTCTAGCTTGATCTGATCGGAGAATATAGTAAAAGGCGGGCAGCGGAAGGAATATGAGGGCCTAGGGCCCCAGCTGAGGGACGTGCGTGACTCCGACTCCGAGTCGGATCTCTCCTCATCGCGATCGCTTGACCGTGACCGCCGTCCATCTGAGATGACACTAGCACTCGTGCCGTGCGCCTTGCGATATCTCGTGTGATTTGATTTTTGTTTTAATCAGCAATTACCGCTCGATACAGTATTCGAGTACAGTACAGTACAGTACGCAGGAAACGTCGGCCGAATGTTTTGTGGGGCTTTAACTTTGATATCATATCAGATTGGCCATTTCATGCGTCCAATCATGATGGGCCCGCCCCGATGCCGCCATATTTTGGCTTGGATTGGCCACGCTCCTCACTTCAGTGGGGATAATACCCTATCCCTCCAGTATATTTCCGAGAAACACTGGCACCGCAATCACCGTTGACAATTGGATGAAATCTCGCGCGGAGTACAATACTGTACCGGTATATGCACGCGCGTGTTCCCTGATTCGCAAGATGGAAGTGTGTCGCGCGGCCACGAAAGGGTCGTCCGTCCGTCCGTGACACTGTACTAGCACTCATACTCTTACTTCTCAGCCCACGGGTCCCACAACTCGCTTTAAGGATAGTGGCACGAAACGAACTCGGAGGAGAGTGTTCTATCTCCCAAGGATCGGCGGTCATCCGGTCATGTCCAAAACTATGCCCTTCCAAATAAAGCTCATTACCTTGTTTGTCCCGATTTAGTTATTCCTTGCTTTATTTCATGCAGTTCTGACCTTACAAACCGCGATATGAAAAAGCTGTCGAAGGGTGAAACGAAGGCGGGGAACATAATTGTTTTGAGCTTTTGACATCAACCGCCCATCACCACAAGTCGGGCATCCTTTGTTTTTAATCGTAGAGTCAATCACCATTGGACAGGCTTTGTGGATAGAACGGGTGATACCCACAATCACATGGCTTGATGAGATATTAAGACGCTCCCACATATTTGCGCCGATGAGAGTATCGAGGGTGCGGTCTTTGTGCGATTGGAGCTCGAGCACAACGTGTATGGAAAGGTAGGACAAAAGGTGGGTTTATGGCGGTATCTTTGTTCATCTCCACACCCGTACAGCATGCTCCGGTTGGTATGCGAGATGGGGTGCCAGGTACGGTTGGGCGAGTACAAGAAAGGCTAGTAAGGGCATCGACATGACACAAAAGAGCCCCACTGAGAAAAGTAAACGCGCCGTTTAAAGCCATTCATAAACAACACTCATGACGCTCGATGAAATAGCGCGTCGCCAACAAACTTCACGGGAGACAGTGGCTGATTGGGAAAGATCGGAAGTCGCATGTTGACATTGCGGCGCTTGCTTCTAATTTTACAACACGCGGCGAGAACAAACGGCCTATATGACAACAAATATGAGCATGAATGATGGTAAACGGATGTGAAGAAAAAAAGGGGGTCAGTATTAGCATGGATAATCGTCAGCGCTCATCCATATTAGACGAACTTAGTGCTTGACTTCTATTGTGATATTCATCCTCCCGGAAGATTGGGAAAGTGGACTCACCATGGTCATCTCCGCATCTCCGACATTCCCCTTTCCACCCACCGCCGGCCAAAACCACCCGAGGGAAATAGACGCAGGGAACTGTCACTGGAGAATTATGCTTCGTCAACCGAGGGCAGAGACAGTGCCGCAAGGTCGGTTAAGGTACTGGGACAGCTGGACATTTGGGTTTTGCACACTGAGAATAGGAGAGAACCGTTATACCCATCACCGCCGATCCCACGAAACCATAGCAAAATGCCCAAACTGCCTTCCGTCTACAAACGAACTGCGTTAGAATGGGAAAAGAGATTGTAGTCCTGAGAGAAAGCTCAGAAATTTGGGTATAGAAAGAGAAAAATTCATAAGCCGGGAGGCTTCGAAGTAGCGATTCACATGATGACTCGTCACAGCGCACAAAAAGAGGAGACACTCACCAGTCAGTGGCAGGTGAAAGTGAAGAAAGGTGTCACATCGAACATTCGCCAGCACGTGGACAGAGAATGTTTAGGGCAGGTCAAGTAACCGTGCCAATGGTGACGTGTCTCTGCTGCGCAACGCAACGCCGAGTGTCCCGGGCGCGTATCGGAAACAAAGTTCCGCCATTTCCCGGAGACTGACGACCCTTAACAGCACTTCAATTCCCCCAACGCGGCAACGCCTCAGTCTGGCCAGCTCACAGTGGATTTCGTAAATTATCCAGAAGGCCGTGCCAAGATGGGTAACACTACGAGTTTCAATAACGTCACACAGATCGTCGGGACGAGCGGAGGACTCCTGCTAGATGCGAGTGCTTTTGCCAACATGTCCACTCCTCACGGCCCACTCAGTCTAACCTTCGACACCGTCTGGATAGTGGACGCTGGAGACGCCCCACTTGGACCGTACGAGGCAACGTCGTCGGTGGCATTTGAAAATTTATCAGGGAAATGGAACGGTGCGTGAATCCTCATTTAGCGCACTCGATTGTCGTTTACGGGTTATGCTTGGGCGAGCAGGGCCAGAAAGGGGTAAGCTAATAACTATCATCGGACTGACGGATCATGGCTAATAAAAAAGAACAATTGGGATCAGAGGACGATGACACATGGTGGCTGACTTGGAGCCCAGAAGAAGGCGAGGAAGTCAAGTACAGCCTTGTGCGGTGGTCCGAGATGAGCTACGAAGAGCTGGATGTATTTCAGCGGGAGTTCGGTGCCACTCTGACGGAGAGGCTAGATAGCCCAGGGGCAATACCGGTGAGTGGCTACACGGAAATGGGGAAGAGAGGCTGATGGGTGAACCAAGTTGACGGAGGATCTGATCTTAGGGGAAGCGTTGGATGGGATTGAGGATGTGCTCGGGATATGAGATAGATGTGTGACAGTGAGCGTGACATGTGACATATGGACGGATTTAGACTACCCAGTTGACCAGGACCAGTTAAAGCTTTGGAGTGTGCAGTAAGTTATGTGTCCCCTCTCGCTTTGCTTTCATGCATCATCCCCTCAAAAACACGTATGTCCTCTCTCTGTTAAGTTTCCCTCGTCCCTCACTTTTATATAGCTTCGACGCCCTCGACACCTACATCCAATCTCAGAGGGCCCTCCTCGCCCGTACCCAATCCGATCTAGACCGCCTTCGCCGTATTCGTGACCAGGCCGCCACCCATCCAGAGACTTTTTTTGATTCTTTCGACGAAAAGGTTTTCGTTGTTTTCAATTTCCGAGCATCACCTCTCTGATCAATAAAATTAGCTCAATGATATTTTTTTCCCTCTTGATCGTCAGCCCGACATTGCTGCCGAGGTCCAAGATAAAATTGACTGGGATCTATTCAGATGTCAAGGTGTGCCCCTTCACGCCCCTCTCTTTTCTACTTCTAACCGATAACTCGGATATTAAAGACCCCACTCCTCTCCACGCTCTTGCCGCGGATTTACGTGCCACTCATCATGCACGATCGCAGCCATCGTTGAAACAGCAAAGCGCACTCTCGTCGGCGCAGCAGCTCGTGCGTACTGCGAGGCGTACTATGATCGAGCCAGTGCTTGCCTCATTCGAACTCTCATCCGACTCATCCGATGAGGAGGAAGAACCAACGCCGGGCGAAAGGCAGCAAATTCGCCGCATACACCTCCGCAAGAGTGGGCTCACAGTGCGTGCGTCAGGCGTGCACATCCTGCGCAACATGCAAGACGAGAGTCAAGACGTCGACATCGCAACCGACGGCGAGCCGTTGGCACCTACACCCAGCGGCGTGATTACGTCTCTACCACCACCGCATTCTCCGACAGAGCCGACAGCCATATCAAATCCGAGAATACGGTTCTCACGACCTCGCCGGCCACTGCCGACCCGTCCACATGCACATGCACATGCAACAAAAGCAAAGCAACGTGTCATAAAAACTGAGCAGCTTTCTGAGCCCGACAGAGTCTCTCCTGAGCTTCCAACCGCCAAGAAGGAGAAGCCAAGGTCAGAGACGTACAAACAAGCTTGGTCCGTCTCAGAGCAGCACCTCCTTGAGCGCCTTTTAGCCGAGATTCCGGAAGGTGAAAAGAATAGGTATGTGACCATTATTGTGTCTCCGTGATGGGGTTTGTCACTGATGGATATAACTTTTTACCAAGGTGGTCCAAAATATCAAAGGCGATGGGTGGTCGCCGCACTCCACGACAGGTTGCCAGTCGCGTACAAAAGTATTTTGAGAAATTGAAGCTTTTTGGTGTGAACGTCGGGCGGGCCTCTATTTCTTAACCGACCGCCTAACCGTCTTTACGTACATTATCGTCGTACCCTATTTTTTTATTTCATTTCAATACAGTATGAAAGGCCCTTGGCTGTGGCACCTGTGTCCAGAGCGTGCCCTGACTGATGTTATGGACCACACGTTGTGACAATCATGATGCAGCAGTGATGGCAGCCATTTGTGAGGTCAAGAACTGGCCATAGGTTGAAGATGATCACCTGACCTTTATAGATTGTCGCGCCGCAGACCATTCTCTTCCTCCCTCTTTTTTCTCTCTCTTCTTAACCCCATATACGCCTCTTTTCTCTCCACGCGCACCATGGCTGGAACATTCGATCCCAATCAAGCCCAGAATCTCGCCGAGGTGCGTCATTCTGTACCTAGATGCCCTAGTTGGTGGCTAAGGGCCAAGGGTTTCATTTGTTGTTGGGGGGGTTCAGATCGAGAAACAGTGCGTATCCAAGACCGTTTCTTATCCCGCCGCTACTGTAACTGGCGGTCCTTTCTCTTGAAAATCATCTGGGCGTGCATTTTACGTGGACTCACTTTGTTTTTGCTGTGCTGTGCTTTTCATCATTCTAGGTTCGCAGTCAAGGCAGTCGAACATGCACAGGTGAGCGCGTAGCCGCGACCCCCTGAATTAATTTCCAGCTGAGAAAGAGGGAAATAAAAAAAAATACTTGACGTCATTTTGGGCATGTCGCGATGTCATTTCTAGACCTATTGGAACCTACTCGAGAAGATTCCGCCACGCTCATTGAAGCTCACGAGGTACTGTACCGCCGCCGATCTTCCCCCCCCCCCTCTCATTCGCTCGTGGTGGTACAGTAGAGCTCACATATATGCGGTCGGATTTAGATATGACGATGAGATTTTTGAACACACACTACGTGAATTCCCCGAGTTTGCGGCTGCGCCGCACACGGGTCTCATCAAACTAGAGGAGGACTGGATGAAGAGTAAAGAGGGCAAGGAGCGCTGGCGCGGGTTCATCAATGCGTGCGTCTCTCTTGACCATGCCTACCCTACAGCATTGATTGCTCAATCCCAAAATCCTTTCTCTCCTCTCCTGTCCATGCTCGCGCACTACGACACAGATACGAGGGGAAAATCACAGACTATAATTTTGGCTCGTTGATTCGCACTGATGCGACGCGGGAGTATAGCGAGACAAACACGATTTTTGGTACGTTCGGTTCTCCAGGATGGGGATATTTGTTATTTTTTTTGGTTCGCTGATTGATCGGTTTTTTGTGTGCGTAGTAACGCGAATACAGGTGAGGTGTCATTCATGCTCTGTGCTTGACATACTGTCATAACCTCTTGACGTTATGTTTCCCCCCTGGACACGACCCATTCAAAACCCGACATAGTTCTACGCCATCGAGGTACGCCCACGCCCTGACCTAATTCAAATTTGATTGGTCACTCACCAAGCGTGACGTCGTGGACACACCTACAGATCTCGCGCAATAAACTTGGCCTCAATGACGCAGCGCACGAATTGGCCAAAGCGGAAGCGCTTAAGGAGAAAGAGAAGGCGGAGAAGAAAAGGATAGGCAAGAAGAGGAGTGAGACGCCTTGAACAATCATTCTCCCGTTGCTGCCGTACAGATGATCATCCATTAAAATGAAATGGGAAGAGTCAGCGGGGCTGTGGCAAGCATATTTTGTATTCCCCCTTACTACAAACTAATGTCATTTTCCCGTCCCTCTGTCATTGACACGATGAACATCCGCTGGAGGAGTCAACAAGCAGGGTACTGTATCTTGTAATCTTCCTCACTGTGCTACAGACTAACTTACAGTCCATTTCTCCGTCCCTCTGTCATTGGCATGACTACTTGCTGATTCAGGCCCCCTTCCAAAATTCATTGTCGGATGTTCATAGGCAAACATACCCTGTATCCCACTTACCAAGTCACAAACTATTAATATTGTCATTTCCCCTTCCCTCTGTCATTGGTAATTACGGTATTCACCGTGATCGTTCTCCGTGATGCGGATGGGGTCAAATGGTGCCATCTGCCACGTTGATAAGCCATCACATACAGTAAGTTATGCTCACACAACTCCCAAAAAAAAGGCGCAAGGCACGCTGCATGCAGTACGTGGCGTTGGCCGAGGAGGAGGCGGAAAATGGAAGATTGAGGGCAGGGCAGAGGGTTTGTTGAGACTCGGTCGTCTCTTCTTCTTTCTGGACTCTGACATAGTAGTCGAGGTGATGATACGTTTGTTTTGAAAGGGCGCAAAAAAACAGGGCACAAAACATATTGTATTTGCAGCAAGTTAAGTTAAGTTTGATGAACGTACCGACTACAACTACAACTACAACTATAACAGTAGTAGCGTCGATATTGCGCCCCCTCCGGCTCTGCGTGATTTACCGTACCGCGGGTGCTTCGATCCGATCATTCAGGGGACAAGGTCAAAACTTCAACTTGTGCACAAGCGCGCGGCGCATAACTTACACGATATATTACCGTGTCTCATGCCACGTTTCTTCTCCTACGTCTTCTTTGGCCCCATAAGCATAAAAATAACAGAATACAGTATTCTCCTTGGTGCATGGCAAGTAGGGACCTCCGGGAGGGATTATCGCGTGAGGTGGAGCCCAATCAGGGACTTCTCGGACTTACTGTCTCGCCTGAAGGGTTGGCTGTTTCTATGTCCTTCTTATATTTTGCTTATTGGGGAGAAGCGGAAATAAGAGAATGAGAAATAATATACTACATTTGCCTTCTCTTCTCAAGGTGAAGGAAAATGTATGTGCATTTATTGTATTCGCCCATTTCGCGTATTGTCGTCCAATGGTACGGTACGACTCGTCCTTCACTACTTTTCGGTAGGGAAAAAAAGGCTGGCCCAATCGGGCTTTCGGGTCGAGTTGATAACTGGTAAGCTTTCGTTTTTTTGTTTGTGTTTGCCCTTGGCAGTGTCAGTCGTTCGCGAGAGAATTCCGATGGGCGATGAGAGGACTCCGTGGGGTCATCTGGTGCAGTGCAAGTCAGACCGACTCGCACTCGGGAGGTACAAATGTTACACGTGTAAGGGGGAAACGCCTGAGAGGGGAGAACCTCAGCGAAGAAACGAAATGATCGATCCTCCTGCGGACTTACCATCCCGATGTACCGATGGAGATTGCAGTCAAAAAATATCGGTGTTTTTTGGAAGTCGGACTGTCGGAGTGGAAAATCTCGCAGGAACTGATGATGATGACGATGCGTGCCACGATCATTTTTTGAGTTAGATGGGGATACTGTACTTTAATACGCGCAATGAGGAATGGAAAGGTAATTGATTGATTATGTTCGAGTTGGTTCATGAATGCTTCCATGTCTGTGTTTGAGAACACCGCTGAGGCGCCGAACGCGGTGGACCATTGGACGAACCCCCATCGACCACTGAGAGTAGGTTAAAACAAGTCATGGGATCGGGATCTGATTGATGGGAACACGCCGGAACTTCAAAGGCGGGCAGGGTCAACGCCTGTAGACAAACAGGGAAAGGAAAGGGGATTTCCGACGTACGGCGACCAATAATTGTCAGTAGAAACTCTCTTTGGAAGCGAGCACAGCAACAGCGACGTGTTTTCAGGCACGTCATGGTGATGGAAATAAATAAATAAAAGGATATGTTTGTGTGGAGTGGGTGAAAGAACCGTTGTGCCTAAAAATATTATGCCGTAAACGTAGATTGGCACTTGAGATTTCTGTGCTGTAAACCCCTACAGACTGCAGGCATTTTACAATGTGAAACAATTCAGTTGCTCTTGATTAACCAATCAAATTGCAGTATTTAGCCGACTGAATTGGTTTACATCGTACAAATGCCCACAATGTGTATAAGAAAGGCGGGGCGCCGACGTAAATCTTGCGTAAAAGTGGGCGTCATCATGATGTATGCTCTCTGGACTCCCTGTGCATGGGCAATGAGAAGCAAAGCATATTAGGACCATGAAATACGGGAGGAGGGAGGAGTGCGAACTCGTAGGTGCGCCTAACTTGCAGCCAACTTTAAAAGGTCTGTTTTGGTTACAATAAAACGGAAAACCTGTACAAGTAACATGGTTTAATCACGAGGCGGCCGTGGCGCATCCCCATTCCCCTTTCAGCTACCACGTTTCTGCATTGATCGCGTTTGTCCGACAGGGCCTCTTTGCGGTAGAAGTACGAATTGAACGCGGACGAATTGGGATTAGCATCATCGCATATATGGGGACACGAACCCGACGGGCGGAGGGTGAAAGTGGTTTTGTTGCAATCAATTATTGAAGGCGGGATTCTCTAGGGGATCAGATGGGGAAAGGGAACCAAAATAGTATGGTCCACTAATATAAAGAGAGGGCAATCGTGGGAATATTGTACAGTAAGCCTTGCCTATGGCGCGGGTAGTCACAATCACGTGTATTTGTGACGCTTCGTGAGGCTTGCCGACGCGACCGACTTAGAGGTAGTGAATTCTCCACTTCAGACATGGCAGATGGGGACGTCATCTCGGTATCTTCTGGGGAAGAGCAACAAGACCACGACATCCAAAGACGAGCTATTCTAGAACCGGCAATACTTAATGTCGTCAATGCGTTGGGTGGTTACGAAGGAGGGGTGTATCGACTCGGAGATGAGGCGTACGGATGCCTGAAAGACCTGAAGAAGTTTTGGCGGAAGGACGATACTGACGATGAGCGTACCGTTGCTCGCATTTTGTGGGCTTCACGCGTCCTCCCCAATGACCTTGTCCCTATCATCCTCGAGACAGCTGGAAAGGGTCACGTCGAAGACAAACGAGCCATCGCGTGCAGCGATCTCATCACTGCGATGACATGGCCCATCGATTTGGCGGAGGAGCTCAAGGAGCTGGATGAGGAGTTCGATCGCGGTTCGGATTATACGCAACTTGTGCAAAGCCATCTACACTACAAGGCTGCTCTGCTCAGACCGGGTGTTCTTCAGGCGCTGTTTGGCATCGTCCTGCCCTGTTTCGCTCGTGGTCCCAAGACGAGGACGGAGCGTGACGTGCAGATCGTGAACGTCGTCCTCCACCTTGTCAGAAACCTAGCTTTTATCAAGGACCTCCCTGCCAATGTGCATCTCAGTGCCGACCAGGCAGAGTTCTCATCGCTACAGAGCAGACTCATCCGGGCTCTTTCTGAATCCCATTTCTTTGACCTTCTCCTTACCATCGCCTCCAGCGCCACCAGCGATGCCATGTTCAATAGCTGGAACGCCCTTGTCCTCGAAATATTCTATCTTCTGTTCAGGGGAGTCAAGCCTACTCAAATCGTATTGGAACAATCGGCGGTGAGTGTTGTCAGTTCGTCCTCCGCTGGTCGAATTGAGACGCTTTCGCACCCTTCCGCTTTCCCCCGATAGCAAACGAAGCAGGATCTGCGACAGCTCCTTACGGTCGAGGATCGACGCCGGCGTAACTTTGCTCGCAATGCGCCTTCACGTCACTCGCGCTTTGGGACGACCATCTCGGTACGGTTAAACCCGAAAAAGGTTTTGGGAGCGTCGGGAGCGCCTACCGAAGGTGACGCAGGGACCCCTGCTCCCAATGCCTCCTCTTCCTCCCAGCCATTCGTCCTTCATCGACAACAGGCTCTGAGCAAAGAGTCTGGTGCGGTGATCGATCTCGTCAAGCGCCAGAATAAACAGAAGGGCAAGAAGGAAGATGAAGTCGCACGCAACGACAACTTGACGCCCGAAGCGAGAACGGCATTGCGTGGGCTTGCTCGCACGTTCATCGAATCTTGTTTTAATCGTACGCAGCTTCTTCCCTCATGCACGCGCACACCTTGTGACCCTTATCATCTCATCGCATGCATGCCCATCATGCAGCATTCCTTGCATCGTTACTCAAGGATATCAGATCGGAGCGCCCAAAGATCACAGAGAAGGACAATCTCCGTCTGCTTTTTGTCACAAAGTGGTTCCTCGAGTACTTCCTCGCCGTTCGGGCGCAGGAGAAAAGTGTGGGTACGTCCGAACCGTGGGCTTTCGGGCTCGTCGGCGAAGTTATCGAGCGCAGCTGGATTGTGTGGGTGCTCAAGCGCATGAACGGCGCTGTCGAAGAGAAGGTAAGGGGGAACTTTGCGCCACTCTAACGTCATTCAATTCATACATCGTGGGCGCTGCACAGCCAAAGTTGTGGACAGAGCTGCAGGCGGGTATTGAATGCCTCACTCAGCTGCTCGCGCTCCTTGAAGAGATGGCCTCGACCAAGACAGAAACAGACGAGGCGGCAGAACTTCATGAGGCTGCTCTTCTACTTCAGCAACAGCTCGTCTACAATGGCCAGGTACTCGACGCCGCGCTCGATGGCCTGCGCGTGTATAAGGATGGCACACAATCACTCGCGTTCCTTCGCTCCAGCGTACACCTTGCGTATGCTCTGATGCGGATGCTTGAGAAGTGGGCTAAAACGGCGGGTGATGGCTCGTACGTGCGCAAGCGGGCCAAACCCAAGAAAAAGCGGAAAGCCAAGGGTGCGTGCAAGTTTTCATTTCTTTTTTTTTTTCTGTCTGGGAAGACTCTGACCGGATCTCCCATAATAGTTCATAGCACGGAAGAAGAACCAGGTGGCGTTCCCGACGCTGAGGAGGAAGAAGAAGTTGCGGAAGGACAACCGGAAGATGACGTGATTGAAGAGACCATGTTCACTTTCGAAAGCTTCGAGTTGGTGAGAGGGCGCCCGCGGTGCGGTGATACGCACGTCGAACCGTCGTCTCTGACACGAACCCCAGAAATTCGCAAATGCGGACATCACCCAGTCGCTACTGACCTACATTGGGCGTCACAAAGAATTCACGTCATCCGAGGAGATGAAACGCGTGGTCAGCCTGCTGCATCGACAGGCCGTGCGCGCCAAGGCGGAAGGACTGTTCTTCCAAGTGAGTCGACAACATCTTCCATGCGTTGTGTGCGTGAGGGGCCTGCGTGCAATGGATTCTAAGTGCTCTGGTTAGGTATCTACCCTGAACTTATTCAAGACCATCCTCGCCGACCAAAAATCCTTTCCCAAGGACCAGCCGTACAAAGATCTTGTAGCACTGATCAACTATGTACTCCGACAATTCTTCAAAGCCGTCGAGGCAGACTCGTTTGTCCTCATAGAGGTGCGCCCAACCCTCCCACGTTGTTGATATAACCCTCACAAGATCGGGGATTTCATCTGAACTTTCAATCTGCGCAGGCATTCTTCCCAAAGAATCGGAATCGATGGAAGAGGTACTCTAGCTGGGAACCCGAGAACAAAACGAAGAAGACAAAGGAAGCTGACACGGGGCACCCACCGGATGTACGAGTCAAGAAAGGGTTCTCGTGGAGCGAGCAGCTCGCCATCGCCATGGCTGCCCTTCAGGATGCCGGCCAAAGCGAGTTGATCGAATGGGTCAAAGAGGTCTGTCTGTGCAGCTGTCTAACTGTCCTATGCGCCAAGGCTCCAAAGCGGGTATTGACTAATTGAGGCGTAAAATAGGTGTTGAATGTTGTCATAGCGCAGCGGCAGCGCATCGAAGAACGGAATAAAAACGATCCCGCTCGGGGAGCCTCGCACGATGGGGACGAGGACATCGGTGAAGATGCGATTGAGACAGAGCCATCAGCCGACCAAGCTTCCGATATTGTTCGAATCAAGACCCCCACCGTCGACTACAGTGCGTCTGCCCATTATTTCTTCTCTTCCAAACTGAAACCCAAGTATCGGGGATTGCGGGGATAATATTGAAAAAAAATTTACCTTTTTCTGCTCGCAGTGATCCCATACACGACCGACGCACGGGCAGACGCGGCGACGAGAAACCCGCAGCTGAGATTGATGTTTCGGCTAGCGCACTTTCATCTTCTGCAAGACGACGATGACAACGGAGGTGCGTGGGCTTTTTTCCCGTTCCATTTTGCCCCCGCGTCTAGTACGGCTTGAGTAACCCATGCCCCGCGGAAACCGTGTTTTGCCTCGCGTCGCATCGTGTATTGTCCTTGGTCGTATTCTCGCCATCGATCGCGCATGCACGTTTTGCGTTCTTGCGGGGGTTTTCTTTTTTTTTTTTTCTTTAATTTTTCTTTTTTGGTGAACTAGGTCTCGATCTAGATGTGTCCGACGAGCCACAGTGGTACATTCCCGCGGGTATCGAGTTGTCCGATTTACAACGGTCTCTGACTGTCATCGAACAATTCGAAAAGACTCCGCTAGATCTTGAAGGAAAACGTGCTGCGCAGTTACTTCACAAAAAAAGACAATCCCGTCGTCGACGTCGACGCCAGCGGACGACAGACTCAGGCTCGGACGAAGAGGCGACGGACGATGATGGCGATGACAGGCGGAAGCGCAATGTGGCACGCAAAGTGCGCGAGCGAGAGAAGTACGTGTCTGCGCAGTTCATCGAAGATAGCGACGAGGAGTACGGACGGGACATCGAAGAATTCTTTACGCGCGAGGCGGCTCTGCGAGAGCGTACCGCGCTCGCTGCCATGGACAGTCTTAGTCATATCGGCACTATGCGACCGACGGGCACAAAGAAGCGCAGGCGTAGGCAGCCGTCGCTTGGTGCTACCACTGCCGCTGGAACAAAAGGCAGGGTAGCTAAGCGAAGTCGGAGGACCGCACTGTCATCGTTTGGAATGCACGATATGGACGGCGGCGAAGAACAAGGCGAAGGCGGCGATCACAGGGGATTTAATGCGGGAGCGCTGCGGCTCTCTCCTGCGACTGGTTCTTCTGATGATGGTGATAGTGATGGTGAAGATGATGATGGCGACGGTGGCGATGATGGTAGTGGCGGTGGTGTCATTGACCACGACAGTGACAGATCTTCACGGTCTTTCTTGGCCCATCGCGATATGGTGGCGGGGAAGCATCGCCACTGGTCCGATCCTCCACTCGTGGCGTCACAAACTCGTCCCAAAGCACGACCCCGATACCGCGGCGTACCTCTCCTCTCGCAGGCACCCGATAATGCGATCCCGGATGACACGTCTCCCGGAAGAGGCATAAATGACAATGACGATGACGATGTGGGGCAAGCGCAGCAGGGGCACGATCAATCGCCAAGTCCAAGTGGAGCAACAACATGGGTGCCTCCTTCTGTCGGCCACAAGGGCAACCCTGGCCGCCAGGCGAGAGCGTCTTCAACCAGTAGCAGTAATGGCGTCGGGCCTCGAAAGGGTCGAGTGAGATTAATTGTCTCGGACGAGGAAGAGTAAGGGCCGCGGGCGCGTGCACTCCGCGTTGCAGTGGGTTGGGTAGCAGACGGACGTTCGGAGGCAATCGTAGATGATCTTAACTCCACGAAACAGAAGTCATATCTACCCGTGCAACACGTACTGTACTTGTACACTTATAGGGTAAGGTTACCCCGTTGACTTCGGGCGAACCACCCTTGCCAGCTAACCAGCTGGTCAGCCCATCCATCCATCCAGCGAGGCACGATCACCTCCATCATTGTACCACTCTACTTTTTTTTTTTTTTTTTTTTTTT